>NJDC01002389.1:30147-69275 GCA_002245475.1 Calephelis virginiensis
CAGCGGAGCATGCCCTTTCGCATTTTAACACCAACACTTTCTTTCAATCCCACTCATTCTCGGATCTCACTGTATCGCATTATATCAGCTCCAAAGACAAAGTTACAAAATTTTTCACGGACACTAATTCGTAACGCAGAATCGAAAAGTTGGATCTGCTGAGACACTCTTAGGTCGGTTCTAGATGATTTGTCTACTACAAAGGTTAAACGGAGTATTCACTATTCACGTCTCAAGCATGCATTTAAATCCCATTTCCTAATTTCTTTTATTGTTTCTGTTAATTTGATGTTGCATCATGTCATGACATCTACAAGTATATTACTTATATACCTACTCATGTTTAATAAATTAAAGAATAATTAATACTAACAAATTAGTGCTGGAAGATTCTGTAAACTCTAAATTATTATTAACAGTTTAACAAAACTACCATTCCATTAATCGAACCTAGTCTTAGCCTTCCTGAAAACTACACACATTGATATGTAATTTTTGTCACTATGACAAAGTATATTTTAGATAGTATATGACACTCTTTAATAAGAACTTCAACAGTACAAAAACATCCCAAATATATCCAGTTCTACACAACACACACCGCTAAACTGTTTTATTAACACCAACAATACATACACTACTAAAATCTAAATATACGTTTCGCTTCGTAAACTTCGCTTTCACAAAGCATCATGGGGAGAATAATAAATAAATATAAGATTCACGAGTTCGGATGCGGGTGTGCTTCAGCGAGTACGCTTGGTGGAGATATTACCTTTGTTGTCAAAAATGTGTAGCAGGGGTGAATTGGTGAAATTAGTTTTATCATTTAACAGTGTGTGTAATGCACACTCGTTCAGAATATACCTGTTATGTACGAGAAGCTATAAAATTTGTAACAGTTACTTTAAACAACTTACACAAACTCCTGATAGAGATCAACATGGCCACTATGACAAAATGTATATTCGGCAGCATGGGACCATCTGAGAATAGGAAACACCAAAGATGCGGTATGTCCGTCCTCGGAAACTCTCGGCCGAACAAAAGCCGCAACCACCGTCTGAAATAGCCAAACGTCCAAAGTTCATGCCGAATGACATAACATACACGATAATGAGTCGCTGACAGAATGTTTCGTTTCTAACTACAACATAACTTTCCATCTACGAATGTTTTGCCGACAGAACAATTATTTCATGGTCTAACTTAAAAAATTAAATGAAAAATATTTACAATTGAAAACATCTTTTATTAACAATAACCTACAATCTCAACATGTTTAACAACCAAAACAGAAACTCAACAAATAATCTTTTTTTTTATGTTATAGTTAGGCAAACAAGCAGACGGATTTCCTGATGGTAAGAAATTCACGCCGCCTAGAGACACCAAAGATGGTAATGGTGCGTTGCCAACCTGAGGTCCGGATGTTAGGACTCGAGCAAAAGTAAGTTTACCGGCTACCTTACTCTCCGAACCGGAACACGTCATGAAGTTATGGCGGCAGGAATAGGTAAGGCGGTGGTACCAATCCGGGCGAGTCGCTGCGAAACTCTACCACCTAGTCAGATGTCACGGTGTATGTGATGATAAGCCTATGCTCGCCTTTTACGAGCTGCCTGGCAAGAAAGGCAGATGGTCTATTCGGCAAAGCAGCCAACAACCAAAGCCAACCAACACGGGGAAAAATCTTTGATTAGCAAAAAAATAAAAATTAGAGTAAAAAATGACCGAAGTTCAAAAGACACACTACTAATTTGTATTAATTAAATATGATATATGCGGCATCTGACTAAGTTTTCATGTCCTTGTCACATTTTTCTATCAAATCGTGTTTTGATACTTAGGAAGTTTTCTGTATGCATTGGTTCTGAGGAATTAATAAGTGTATAGTGCATAATGTACACCTTTGTTCTTTCTGGAACTCTATTATAGTTTTATTTGTTTGTCCCATCAAATTTTGTTCAAACAATGAGACATACCCGTTAGAGGACTGGCACTATTAGAGCCAACAGAAACCGGGAAATGGTTCGACAAAAAAAAGTATGCCCAGTGGATAATTATTACTATATTATATAAAAATCCATTAGATCCAAATTGGCGATTACAATAAGCTTAGGTAGATTAGGGCTAAGTCAGTCAGCTCGTGACCACAAGTTATAAAAATTAATACTTAAACGAAATATTTCATTAACGAATCATTAAACTTGGAAAAAGTTTTGAAATTATGAAAACACTGAGTTGAGGGTTTTTCCTGAGTATCAAAAATACACATAGCTTAATTATTACAGATGGCAAAAGGTGCGTTGCCAACCTGAAGAAAGGACGTTGATTACAAACGTAAATAAGTTTACCAGCAATTTAACCCTTCTAATCGAAACTAATAACCTAGCCATTATTAGTTTGTGAATGAATACAATAAAAAACGATTGCACAACATATTCATAATTTGTTGGGTGAAAACCAGATGTTTTCTCGTTTATATGAGAGATTACCAATTGAGGGTAGACTGGTAAAACTGGATCGGTGGACAGTATGAGTGCGTTTCCCAGTCTAAAATACATACATTCCGAACAGCTCCATAGATATGCCACACTCATCCAAATGTATTGCCAGTTCTGGGTCCAGTTGCAGCAAGTAGTCCTCTTTTATTTTTTCTAAGTATTGCACCACCTCGTTAGGATTCTATAAATTATATTTCAAGCCGTTAAATAACATGGGCATACACACACAAATAATATTTAGATTTTTAAATTATATGTAGCAGGTACATTTTCAGCTCTAATCGGTAGCCACAAGGTACTTATGCATAACATCCGATAATGTTGGTGTTGGTATCTCTAGGCAACTTGTAATTCCGTACCTCTAAACCCATCTGTTTGTTTAACCTCTAATACCATAAGTAAAACTTAAAAATAAATAAATTGAATTGTCGAAAAAACTGATAAATAAAAATTAATTAACCATTTAAGTATGTATGCTATTGGTGGTAACTTCATTGGGCACTCACTGAGCTATTTTAATATATTCCTGGGAAAACAAAATTTAATATTTATAGAAATAATAATTGTTAGTTGCATAATCGTTACTTAAATTTTTATGTAGGTATAACTTAAAACATATTATATTAAATTTTGTATTTAATTATTAATATTATACAAATATGCTAAACCTATAACTATTAGAAAGACTAAAGAGCTATCAGAGATATTTATAGTCATAAAGGAAGGGATTCCCTCCGAGAAAAATTCAAAGAAATATTTTACCCTTTAGTTCTCAATACATTTATGAGAATTTAATGTATGTTAAAAAAAATCTATGTATGTTTACAAAAAAATGTGATGTTCACGATGTTAATACGATGAATAAAAATAATCTAGCCGTATACAAAACTCGTCTCCATAAAATTAGTAAATCCTTTTTGGGTCAATGTATACGTTTCTACAATAAGTTGCCCAGTGGTATTAGAGATCTACCTTTAAATAAGTTTCAAAATGTATAAAAGCAAAACTATGTCAAAAAGGTATTATATATACGGTCTCAGAGTATTTGGAAGATGAACATGCTTGGGGATAGAGGTTTCAATCTCCCACTACAATTTGTAATCTGATTTGTTGTACCTTTTATTTAAGTTAAAGTCAGATTGTAATACTTATATATTTTTAATCTAGTTTATATTGTAACTATTATTATTGAAAAAAGCCAAG
This sequence comes from Calephelis virginiensis, assembly GCA_002245475.1. Lineage (NCBI taxonomy): Eukaryota > Metazoa > Arthropoda > Insecta > Lepidoptera > Riodinidae > Calephelis > Calephelis virginiensis. The sequence goes on from NJDC01002389.1 coordinate 33,858, forward strand.
CCCGCTGAGTTTCTTTCGCTGGATCTTCTCAGTGTGTGGTCGCCATTCCGATCCGGTGGTAGTTTATAAAAATATCGACGCGCACAAATACCACTTGTATGGTTCAAGTGAAAAAAGATTTTTCTGATTCTATTTTAATAACTATGGCCAGATCCGGTGAAAAAATGGCTAACTTGGCAACATTGTCATTCCGTACGGCATTTTAGAACGTGTGGTGCGACTCATACAAATCTATGTAAGAATTGCTCTGCGAAATATCGAGACGGAGAAGTTTCGTACTGAAAATTTCTGATAGTGTGTGGCAGTTATCACCACAGGTCTTCAATGGTGATTTGTATGGTTTTAGAAATTCCGTAAGGAATTTCGCATACATATATCGGATCTTAGACATTGGTAATACATACGTGAACCGTTCTAGAGGATGGCAGTCGACCACAGGACGTGGGTATTACGTCTCCGGTAGTATAAAACCTTTGCAGGCCCTTCATTATAGCATTAAACAGCATGCTAGAAACACATAAAATTATCACAAGTATTTATAAAATACTAAAAAATATTTCACCTTACACCGGATTTAAACTCGCTACCTTTGTCTATCAGTGACAGTGCAGGTGTCTGTTGAGCAAGGCGGACTATTAAATACATACATTTAAATTTATTTTTATTTTTTTAAAGATTACATTCAATTATCGATAGTAATGTCCCATTTCCAATAATACTATTAAGGCGCTATACGTCCCAAATATGCCGAATTGTCCTAACAAATATGTAATACTTGAACTTTGAGTACGGATAATTAAGAATTACTTTTGTACTAATAGTTCACAAAACTCTGTAAAAAAGTTTGGAAACCGAAACACAATTAAATAAATTTTATCGAAAATCGTTTTACGAAAAAAAATGTTTTGACGTTCCCATCACAGGAATGAATGAATTACATTAGATTCTATTAATGACATGTTTACAATAAAAAATGTGGGTAACCCCAATAAATCCTTTGAATAAAGTACCTTTAGTAAGCTTAGGTTTTTCAACGCGTTTATTTTTTTATAAAATAAATGAAAATGTATTATTATTATTATATTTGCAGAGGGGCACGATTTCTAAACGATAATATATAGCACGCAGCTGAACTGGCAGAGCATTGTCAACGAGAATATTTATCCCGACTACGAGATCAGCGCGTGATCATCTATATTACAGAGGTTCCCAAACTTATTTCATGTAACGCCCACTTTGAAAATCAGTTGTTTTGTAGCGCCCCCCCCTCTCGTTTTTTTCTTGTCAATAACCTCAATAACATATTTGTTGCGCCTAGTTTAAAAAAAAACATTTTTTTCAAGATTTATACCGCCCCCCTCTAGGCTTCCAGCGCCCACAAGGGGGCGTTATCGCCCACTTTGGGAAAGGCTGATCTATAACATAAAAGTGAATCGCTAAATGTGTTGGTAAGAGGGAAAATTGCAGGGAAAATGGGAAAAATAATATTTTATTTTTTTCCATACAACCTGAACGGGCGGAACGGCGGGCCAGCTAGTAGATCATAGATTCTCATTACACAAATTCTTGTCCTGTCGGGAATCTATTGGTACAGTTACAATTGTATTCTTACCCATGATAAAGGGAATAACCATAATGAAACATGTCGTGGTAATAAAACATTACTTACTAGCTATCATGCTCCAAGTATTCTTCCTCCAAATAATACTGAAGAGTTTCACTGCAATAGAATATTGAACATTATTTATAAACATTGAAAGTATGTACATTTTTTTTATTTTTGTAAGTCAATCATCACCCAGATGTAAGCTGTTCACAATGAGAAACGTTTTAAAATTTACTTGCATCATTTTGGTAATTTCGTATGCTCAGTTGGTGTATTACGCTTACGTCTCCAGTTCCGCTTCGGTGAACGATCTACATGGCAAGTTAAAATATATATTGTAAAAGTAACCTTAGATTCGGCGGTGCGTATATTCTGTCAGAATGAAGTTCAAACAATAATGGTGCCAGTATTTCGTGCATACCCTGGCGGTATCCGGGGCAGGGGTGGGATCGTGCCCAGAAGAACAGCACGCGAACCTGCAACAACATTTTTAAGTGAAATTTTTGTTTACCGCCTCTTTGGTCGAGTGGCTAGCGTACACGCCTATCCACACCGACCAACCGCGAGGCTCGGGTTCGATTCCCGACGGGGGCAGGCATTTGTGTGATGAACATTTAGATGTCTGCATTTTCCGGGTCTGAGTATTTATTAAATTTATTCTGGTATCTATTTAAGCATTTCCATGTATTAGTATCGTTGGCTAACACCCATAACACTAGCATATAATTTGCTTACTTTGGGGTTAGATTTAATTTGTGTAACTTGTCCAATGATAATATTATATATAATGAGTAAATGAAATGGCGGGTAACCGGTATATACCCCCAAACATTACCCGCTTTACAATTAAATAGTGACTCTGCTATCAAGTTCATCAGCAGAATAACTTTGTGGGTTTTGAAAGAAGAAAATCACAGACTTAGCAACTGCATTAGCAACAACAATTGATACACTTCTTTTACAATTACTTCAAGTTATATTATGTATTGAGTACGAACAAGGTGTATGGAAGGGACAGAGTATATGATTGCAGCGCACGCTGCGGCAGATATGTGTAACAATAGGGATTATTGAAATTTTATAATCAAACGTTGTTTTGAAAATGGGTTATTATTCTGGTTTGTTTTTATCTTTATGTTAAAAAAAATAGTCTCCGTAAATTATAGTGTCAGGGTAAATTTTATGATTTTTCTGAAGCAACCTAAAAATATATCAAAGAATCAAATCTACTAATTATTATGGTATTATTGTTTATTTTTGATGATGGATCGCCATGGTATCCAAAACCTGACGACAAATATGTAAAATTTCATAGAAGGCAAAAAATCTGAAAGCTGTTGCACAGACAAAAATCGTTTCAAGACCACTTTTAGGTGTTTTTGCTTAGTGAAAGCCCTACTGTCTGCTGAAACAACAAACTGAGAATTTACTGATATTTTTTGCTGCTGATAATAACAACACATGAATATAAACTTCGAATTTTCACTAACAAAATTAACTCTGGTCTGTTAATTTGATCGCCTCTGTGGTCTAGCGGTCCGGCGTCGGACTTGACTTCTTGAAGTCCCGGTTTTCATCCTCGGATCGAGCAACAAAAAAATGAGAATATTTGTATTTTCAATTTTCTAATGAAATTCAAGTTGCCCGGGATTGGATATGTGCCCGGTTGGCGATAGGCTTGCCATCTATCACATTGTGGGACTTAGTGTCTTCGGCTAGTCGTAGGTGCGCCCTGGTTATGCATATGCCTAACCCTTTGGAGATATGAGCGTGAAGATACTTAAAATGTACAGTTTCAATTAACTGGCTTCTAATATTTTCAATGAAAATTAAAACTAAATTAGCATTTTCTGAATTTATTAAATTCAAAAACTTATTTAATGTTTCACTCTCACAACCAGTTCCTAAAATCACTTTTTTTACAAATGTCTATAAAAACACTATTTCTATGATATCAAATTTAAAAAAAAATAATATGATGCAGTTACTACTATTTGACATTCTCCCCTTAAGTTGCGTTTACAAGGTGGCGCTATTGTCGTGCACGTTCCGAATATAGGATCGCCTCTGTGGTCTAGCGGTTTAGGTGTTCAACATGATTCCTGAGGTTTCGGGTTCGATTCCCAATTTCTTATAAAAAAGAATGTTGACCGGGACTGGATATGTGCTAGTGTCGTCGTAGGTTGTCTTTTTGTGCCTCTGTGATACAAATATCACTTACCATTAAATCTTGGATGTCTTTATTCCGAAAATATACTTCATCTGGAAATGTTCTCACCACATCCTGCAGGATTAACGCCTTTAACTCATTGTCACAAAAATGCTGTTTCCAGACACTCTAAAAAAAGAAATATACTGTGATTTCTCAAATTATTTGACAACATTTTAACTAGGGGCATAGTTCTGAAAACGTAAAAAAAAACACTTAAAAAATCCATAACGAAAACTTATAAAAATATAAAAATTTGTTCTCACTAAAGTCCGCAGAGTCATGAAAGCTGAGAGCTGAGAACCAATTGCAAGCATGCGCTTTCCTCAGCTCCGATCGCTTCTTACCAGTCATTGAACTTAAAAAAGTAGACATGGAATATTAAAAGTGATTTAATTTATTCATTTTATGTCAGATTATTTTAGAACATCAGTTAATTATTCAGAACATCCAGGTACAATATTGAGTACTAATTTGTTAAGGTCTTTAAATTTAGGGAATTAGGGATTATTTTTATGGTGCTAACGTTAAGTAAATAATTGATTTTTATTTATCCCGAATGTAAGCAACCTGTACACTTGTGTGAGACAAAGATACAAACACAAACACATACCAAAATAAATTTAATAAACACTTTACCGCTGAACCAAGATGTAAGGTCAAGATGATTTATTTTTTAAATAGTTTGTTAACAGTAAAATTAAAATTGTTTGATTAGGAGGTTATTGCTATGGTTCTTAGCTACAAATAAAACTGTTGCTAATCATCTTTATCACTTTATCTTTCAAAACAAAAAAATCAGCTTCGAAATTGGTTTATCCATTTAAAAGTTATAATGTCATGGACAGACAAACACTCACACACAAAGACAGATAAAACTTACAACACCCATATTTTACCGTCGACAGTAAATTCAAAAATCTAGTTATGTTAATAATTTGTTTTTTTCGAATTTAAATAATATTTTTAAATATAAACAAGATTTTTTTGTAATCCCACATCTTCACATCAAGTGCCAAGTTAGGAAAGATTGCTACTTAAAGCAATCACCACCCAAAAATTTACCCACATCAATGATCAGTATTGTGCATGAAAGTAGGGGAATTAAGAACGACGGGTAATTGGGAACAGCTAACTAACAATTTCCTAGCACTACACCCTTCTACGCCCGTTCATCAGACACATCCAGCGCCCGTCACTACTCTTGTGACATTGAAGACTAAGGCCTGCGTGTACGCAGTCACGGTATGGCGATTAATTTATTTTGCATTTTTGTTATAATTTTTGTCATGTCTTATAAATAATATAATAAATGTAAATCTCATATTTTTGCGACGAAACACAGCACTTTTCGGTACTATCTTGCACATACTATGTATTTACAAACCTCGTGTGATTTGTAGTTCTCCAAATTTATGATAGAAAATGGCGGCCATTTTTATTTAGATTGACTATTTCAAGTAATTGGAAATGGTATCAGGGGGTAATTGTTCCCAATTATCCCCCAATGTTCTTAATTACCGCTAATGCTACTGGATGAATGAATAAAAATGTGTTAACTGTACAAATTGTTTCAAATGCCTCACAATGACACACGAAAAACTGAGCCTAAATACCAAATTGAAAATCTTCACCAGGCAGTTGACAATGTCAGAAGCAAAAGGCTCAAATTAGACAAAGCTGCTATCAAATACTCTATACAAAAAACCACCATGGGGTGGTTGAATAGTCAAACAACTAAAACAAAGAGAAATCTAGTTACCAAATAAATGTCGGCAATATTATGAAAATATTCTCAATTACCCAATTGGGTATCGGGTAAATAGGAAAAGTAAATTTTTTTTTTTATAATATATTATATATTTTTATTCATGTTTCTAATAAAACTTTGATTCTTAAGATTTCATTTGTCACTAATTAGTAAATAGTTAAGTTTATGTTGCAATAAAAGTTCTTTGTGTCCATGAATATTTTCTATTTTTTATGAGATTTGGAAGTTAAGTGTTGTCCCAATCCCACTTTCCTCTAACATTAAGATGTTCGAGTGTTAAAAACAAAAGAAGTTGCGCACCTCATCACTTTGAGAAAGTGGATCATCACCAATCACAGCTCGGGGATCCTTGGAAAGCTTTTCCTTCAAGTCATTGTAAAAATTCCTGTGTCCCTTGATGCTGTAATTGTTTAAACAAAGTTCAAAATATAAATAATATTTGTTGGCTTTGGAGTTAACCCAAGACTCGGACCAAATTGCTTTTATACTTTAGACTTAAGCTGAGTTGGTTATGTTACAGAAAAAAAAAGTACGTACACGCCCATATCCCCGAAAAGGTAGGCAGAGGTACAACCAAGACACCCACGACTAGCCGAAGACACTAAGTCCCACAATGTGATAGATGGTAAGCCTATCGCCAACCGGGCACATTTCCAATCCCGACCATCATTTTTTTATTAGAAAATTGGAAAAATCCAATTTTCTTTGTGTTGGCCGACTCGGGATTCGAACCCGGAACCTCATGCAGTCAAGTCCAACACCCGGACCGCTAGACCACAGAGACGATTATTATTATGTTACAGAATTTGGAGCATAAAGACAAAAAAAATCTTGACAAGCAATAGGTGAGCTTCAGCTTATTTGTTATTAACATTGTGATTGTTCTCACTCAGTAGTTCTAACGAGGTCATTGACCTCGTTTTACTAGTGCCTGCCATCATAACAACAGTGCTCACCACTGTCATGTTCCGAGCGGAAGTTGGCAGCCTACCATCGACATTTTCAATGTAAAAGGGGTGTAAGTATTTCTATCCATCAGTGAATCTGTATACTTGCTCCATTACTATCAATAACAGCAGATATTGTCAGTGATTTCTATACATATTAATTTGCATGTTTTACAAATTATTGTCATTAGCTAATTAATATATTTCTCATTAGTCATTATCATTATCAGACCTGAACTTTAGTCAATACAGTTGTTTGAATACACTTTTCACAATAAAAATATAGTGTGGGATGATCTGTGTGTAGCCAATAGTACTACTAATGTACTTAAGAGCAGCGAGAAATGGTGTCTACTCTATTGTGAGAAAATGTTTGAAAAGGGCACTTACAAAAATAATATAGGTAGATGTTTAGTCAATATTGTTACCTTAATAAAATATCACCAGAGGGTGGAGGTACAGCATTCAATAATATAGCCCAGGCCAAACTTCTAGGCCTCACAAGTCTTTGTTCTGTAGCTGCCTTTTTCAAATACTCCATAGTCCATGTTGGAAACCTTAAACTAAAAACGATTTTTTTAACTCCCCTAACAAAATAATGAACACAGGTAAAATAATATTATTCCCTATAAACCAAACCAACAAATCCAAGTTAAAAGATAGCTGAAAGAGGTTGCTTTTTTAAGGTAAGAAGTCTTCATGATAATTGCAAAAGAAGTAAGCACTATAGCAGCATATAATTGTTTAATATCTATTGCTTCCTTTGTAACTTTCTCAACTATTTATTGACCTAAGGTTGTAACAGCCTTTAGCACTTTAACAGCTGCAATCAGAGGCGACTTAACATTTAACCTATCACTAAGTCATAATTTTGTATGGAAAAAAATATATATATATAATTATTATATCATTAGTACTTGTAGGTCAGAATACAAAGAAAAAAATAAATTAGATTTTATACATATTTTTCAACTTACTCATAGTCAACAGCTTCCACAAAATGATTAATTGGTGATAAAGGTCGGTTTTCGATATTATTATGATCCTATAATAAAAGGTAAACTTAGTTTATTGTTATACTTTTCATTACTTTAAGCTTTTAATGAAATATTTCTTTACCATTCTAAACCGTAAATTATGCCAACATAGTGCCTATTTTTTAATTAATAGCTCTGACAATCGTTGCAAATGAATGTAACATAAAGCACAAAAAACTAAATCACAATTCACAAATCCTGAAAACAGATTTCTCGATTGAATTTTCAACAAAACAGCAGCTGTACGAATTTCAATTTTGCCTTCATTCTGTCATACTCGATCGTGACATATGTCAAATACTTATTTTGTCATTATGACATTCGCCAGGAACCATAGACATAAAATAACATTTTGAGTCAAAATTGTTGCCAAAAGCCTTCAAAGGTTTCTAACTTTGAAATTATTGGTTAGTAATAAAGAAAAACAGATGTCTGGGTACAATGCTCCCAACATCTCATCGTAGTATAAAAAAAGTTGCTTTCCGCTGTCTGTCCCTATGTATACATAGATCTTTAAAACCATGCAATGGATTTCAATGCGGTTTATTAATAGGTAGAATGAATTAAGTGAAACGTTTATATGTATAATAACATTAGCTTGGCCAATGGTTCGAAGCTGGGACGCATGCGAATAACATTTAAATCAAAAATAATTCTTATTCAAATTGTTCAGATTATTCAGATCATGCATGACGCTTTTCTAAATAATTAATATAAGGACGCCACATGGTATTACATATACAAAACATAAATACACTATCATGCTTCAAGCTTTAACATAAATGAAATAATGATTCACAACATGTAATAATTAACATACACATAGACATAGCCAGGTATGAACAGAGAAGGGCAGCTGCCCTACGCCCCTGATGAGCGTTAATATAGAACTGCTGAAAACCGCTTCAACGGACTACATAATATAAGGTTAAGTGTGGGCAAAAAATAAAAAGAAGGTTTCAAAATATCTTGCGAGGAACCGAGCAAAAATTTGTTAAGTAAAGATGTTTTTGGTTATTATAATTTGTTTTAAGTGATTATCTTTATTTTTTCGTTCTGAGAAGAGAACATCCTTGAACAGAATCCTCTAATTCGCGAGTGTATAAACATTTTTAATCCATTTAATTTTCTTATATACTTACCTAATTGAAAATGACATGATATGCGTACCTTTATCTTATACTCTTAAGTTTTTTAACACGTCTAATGTGTAACTTGTTTGTCATACATTTGAAATGATTACTTTTTTATGGCAGTACTGATTCCGTTGCGAGTTGCGTACAATTATTTTTGTCTATGGTCGTAAGTCTTTCTCTTTTTGTCGAGTAAAGAACGCGTTTGTTCGCTGCATTTTTGAGTATTTTGAGTTTTAGTCCAGATTTTGTTCGACTTAAGTGAGTTTATCATTAGGTTAAAATTAATGTGTTTAAGTTAATATGTGTTTGGTGACACCGATCTTAAATATGCGTAATAATACCGTTATATTGTTTTGCGGGGTGAGATCGCAAGCGCTGACCCTCCGATTGCGATGACTATAGTCACAAGTGACGACAAACATGATTGCCAACTTGCCGTTGCTGTTTGCTAATGGCAATCCCACTGCACTATCTAAAATCACTGCCGCCGAATTGGAAAAGTTCATTACTTTTATGGTGACTTGTTCTTGGGGTCACGACACTGCTAAAGATATCCGTCAGCCGCCGTGGTGGCCTCAGGATGTGAAATTCTCACATCCCTTCGTTAAGCCCGATGACGTGCCGAAGGATTGGGAAAGCAGGTTAAAGAGTTTAGTTAAGAAATGCTATGATTATCACAAGAGCGCGTTCCTTTTAGTATTTTCGGCACAACTGGCTCGATATCCTCGCAACAGACTTCGGTATGTTGACAACCGCGATCACACAACGTCTCTCTATTATCGACCAAGCAGTAGACTATTAGTAACATTTAGAAATGAAAATCTATACTATGATAGAGAGATTGAAGAGCTAAAATCTGCAGACATATATTTGTGCGATACATGTGACAGTCACTTTGATAATTTGGACAATCTTAAGGTTCACGAGAGATTGTGTAACAATGAGGATATCCCGTCATGTACAGCAAGTGGTGGACTGCCTGAGTTTCTTCGAGCATTGAAGCTGCAGCCATTAAATCAAGATTCTGATAACATATCTCTCAAAAATCCAGAATTTGATTTAAAGCCAAGAAATTCTAGAACAACTGCTAACATTGATCGGGGGCCGCCTTACCCATTCTCTTCTTTGGCTTACATGAAAAATGCTAAAATAAATACCGCTAGAGATACAACATATTCAAGAGAGAGAATAGAAAGATACTGTTGCACTTCAAACGTGCCTGTCAAAGGAGTAGTTAAAAATAAGCATTTCCAGTTTCCAGTAAGATATCGACGACCAATTGATTATTGGCAACGAACACACAGATTTCCCAATCAAAGGAATAAAAAGTTGTTAGATCTCAATGGGCAGTTGTTGCTTTTCAAGTGTAGGCCTATAAATGTTAATGTTGAACGCATGTCATTAGACAAAATGAATGAATATATTGAAAATTTACGTAAAGAAGCTGAGAGTCGACGTGCAGAAGAAAAGGATATAGTGTTTGTTGATGGATTGGAGAGTGATCAGACAACAGAAGGGGAAGTAAAAAATTGTGATCCTTTGAAGAGATTAGACGTTGAGTGTGAAGTGATAGATTTATGTTCGGACGATGAGAGTTCTAGTGCTAATGAGAACTGTGACCCTCGTGCTGGTATAACTTGTGTCATGAAGGGTGGCGCTGTCTTACGTAGGACTGCAGCTACTCCTCAGGCTCTCCCCGCTGAACCTTGTGGTGCTCGTCAGCGCCCTATATCTTCACTCATCCTTCAACCCCATCCTGTTATATTGATAACACACTCTTTGAACAATTTACAGACTATAGCCTTAGATTAATGACATGTATTATTTTAATTGTAGACTGGCTGACTTATTTATTATCTGAATTATTAAAATTTCAATGTTCATAGCATGTTTTACTTTTTAATTTGGTAAACTAATTTAAGTTAAACTTTTTTATAAAACTTGTCGTTTATAGTTCAAAACAGCATTTAGAGTGTGCATAGTTCTTCAATACAGTTTAAAAAATAAATCTTAAGAATCAACTTAAATGTCATCCTTTGTCTTTGAGCATTTTGGACTATAAATGCAAAATCTTGTGAATCCGACAATTAAATATCCCCAGCCTTACTTAATTGCCATAGATTTATTTTATTAAATATACTTTGTTGCAGACATGCAACATTGAATCAAATAGTATAATTGTGCATGAAACAAGCTTATTTTATTGTGAAAAAAAAGACAATTATAGCTTGTTGGCATTATAGCTTGTTTGTTAACCATAGGAAAAATTTTAGCTGCATAGTGGGGAAATACACATATTATGTAAGACCTAACAGTTGGAACTCTTATGCTTGTACCACAGAGCTATTCCGAATGATGGTATAGCTTAAAGGTAAGAGATGTTGCCCAAAAAAGCTTACTACTAAACACATTGTGTTTGAAGTAATTGGATCCATCTTAACTTAGTCTGTTAATTTTGCTTGATAAAGAGGATGGGATACTACTACATAGACTACTAAACCAATTCTAGTAATTGCCATTATCAAATAAAATAAACTGTTTAATTTCATGATTAGACAGCATATTTATCAAAAAAAAAACATTTGAACACTTATATGATTTTCTAAGATTTTTGGGAGGGTTATGAGAAAGTCAGCCATAGTACATTGAAGGCAACTTATATTAACACATGTAGTCTTAGAAGACATTAAAGTTCGTGCTTATCTTCCTAATTTACATTTCTAAGTTTGTGATTAATATTATAAGTACTAGAATACCTTGGGTGTCCCACAGGGTAGTATACTTAGGCAATTTTGTTTCTTCTGTATGAATGACTTCTGCATTCTTATACTCATTAGTAGTATTGTTATAACAGTTAATGAATTATTATGTCAATATTCAGTTGAAATGGATAAAACTTACAAAAGCAATTAAGTATATTGTTGATGAAGTACCAATACCTCCTGACAATTTTGTCCAAAATTACTTTTTTATTGCAATAGACATAAAACTCATATTCGCATAGATGGAATTCACTCGTATCTAAAACTTCTTTACCAATAAGCTTCCTGAGTTATGTGAAAATATCTACTAAGTTATAAAATTTATTTGTTCGTTAGTATTTCATGGAAATATCTCCTAAGTGTAAATTTTGATTCTTAACATTTAGGAGGTATTGGTACTTCATCGACGATATGATGTTTTGTGACGGTGGCACATGGTATTAAACATGTGAGCAAATTTGCAATACAGCCGTCCACATACAGAGTTATATTAATTATACATGGTTACTACCTTAGTTGACAGGCATTGTTCTGTCCAGTAACAAAGCTCCGGGCTAAGTCTCTCTTTCTCTCTCTCTCTCTCTCTTTCTCTCCGAGTTCACTTCTCAAAGCAAAGGAACTGGGCTGGCAAGAGTAGAGCCAATCCAGGCCACTGACTCAAGTTGCGTTACTGGTTTTTAAATGTTAAATGTGTCAATTGTGTTCACATCACTCTTCATGCGATCACCTATTGGAGGTGGCGACTTGGTCGTGGGCCCCTGGTACCATCATTCACTTACTTTTTTTGTAGGATATTGGAAGGCAAACAAGCAGACGGATTTCCTAATAATAAGAAATTCACGCCGCCTAGTGACACGAAAGGTGGTAATGGTGCGTTAGGTCGCGACGTTAAGCTGGCGCGGGCATGCCATCCATGTGATGCGAGTAGAACGCTGCGGAGATGGTACGCTCTGAAAAAACAGCGTCTGTCTGGCTGTAGTCTAGTCTGTAAGTCTTGGCTTAGAAACAATTTGTTAAGAAGCCTACCACGATTGAACTTCTCTAGACTCCATTTCGAAACATACCAGCAATCTGTTTGTTTTTTATTGAAGGCCTACAACCCTTGACAACTGGAAAGTAGTGCTGTGTTCCGTTATAAATCCTGAACTGTTAGGGCAGGTCCTAAACTTGAACTGTTTAGGTTGGGTCATCACAAACAAAGTTCTTCTTTGTTTGTACTGAAATTTGGGCCGTAGCCTTATAAGGCTTGATCGCTATAATCTGGCACTGGACCATATTCGGCGAGAAGAATAAGTCGTCTTTTTCTGTGGGCAGGTGTTCTTGCACAGATGATCTACGGCACTACTCCCGACTCGATTACTACGGCTCATACTACTCGTGACATGTACATCATCAGCAGCTTGATTCGGTTGGAATTAGAGTTCGAGGTGGCTGTCAAATACTTCGGCGTGGCCTTTATAACCAAATGGACAGACGGGTATTTGTAATACACAAATACCCATCTGTCCATTAGGTTATGATTATGCTGCACTTGTTTGACAAAGAGCAGTGTGGATAGAACCTGTTCTTTCATCAAGTCCTTGTCCTTAAGGCGAATCGAATAAGTCAAAAATCGGTGGTTTTACCAGCAGGCATTCGAGGGTTACGTCTCTTACATTCGTGCTTCATTATCAGATCAGCTCACTTGTGTATTAGCATTCGTTACTGTTTTAATTGTAAGGTCTCACAAATGTTTAGAAGTGAAATAAATACACATATTCGCGCGCGCGCGTGAGCTGTACCTCTCCCATACCTTACCCGTATCGCCCCTTTCCCTGAAGTCCCTACAGAGTGGACGAAGTATATAAGTGAAGTTGTGGCTGTTAAGTGTCAATCCATTATCCTATCTTATTTTAGATCTAGGGTCAATAGCTCTGAATGCAAAGAGTAAATTAAAGATAGTAATAGGTTAATAGTCATCACATCGCTTCATCACCACGGCGTGACCTTGTCGACCACAACAGGGTGCTTATTATGTATCTCAGTTGCCAACTTAATATCGAAGAGTGTACATCAAATAGCTGTCAAATGACGTGTTTTATATTTGCTATCTCCAGTGACCAACAGAAATACAGTAGAGATAGCAAACACAAATTACGTCATAATGAGCACCCAGGGTGCTGAATATGTATCTCAGTTGCCAACTGAAAATGGAAAAGTGTACATCAAATAGCTTTCAAATGACGTCATTTGTGTTTGCTATCTCTATTGTATTTCTGTTGGTCACTGGAGATAGCAAATATCAAACACGTCATTTGACAGCTATTCGATGTACATTTTTTCCACTTTAGTTGGCAACTGAGATACATAACCAGCCCTCTGAACACCAAATCGCACCCTGTGGTGAGTTCTTCGGTTGGGTGAAGGACGTGACAATTTGTTTTATTTTCCGAGTTTGGACTCGATTCGTGATCTGGTCTCGGTGGTAGGTGGTGGGAACTTTGGGTGGGAGAAAAAAAGGCATACGGGCAAAGCAAACGTAGATCTCGTGGCCCAATCACCAGATTTTGAGCGGACCTTGGAAGCGGTAAAATGGCAAAAGCCAAGTATAAGACTTTGGTACAAAAGTACCGAGCTGAACAGAGAACCGCAGCCGTGTCCCGTGCGTTAAAAAAATATTGAAAGACGGACCCTCCTCAGAATTGTACAATTATAGAGGAAGATCGTGATGGTCGATCTCAAATACTATCTCACGAGGTTCAAAGCCTACCCACAGAGGCGCCGAGGAGCTTGTCGGAGGCTACTTCTAATGACGCCCACTCTGCTGATGACTCATCCGTGTTCGAAGTCTCGCCTGACTCCTGAGGATGCGCAGCATCTGGAGACAATCCTCGCGATTGTCCAAAGGCGTAGTGCACGCTTTAGGTTGGGGCGGAGAGTTGCGAGAGAGTGGCAAGAGCACGGCACCTAGTGGCTCTATTTCATCCCGGAACCGGGTCGGGGGAGTATCGGCCAGTTTCTATCGCTTCTGTGCCTCTCCGGCACTTGCATGCAATCCTAGCGCGTAGGCTCTTAGACTGTTGTCCACCGGACATGTGTCAGTGCGGTTTTATACGCGTGATGGCACACTTGAGATTTGGCTGTGCTTGATGCGGTCTTGGGGGGTAGCAGGAAGAACTTGCGTGAACTGCATGTTGCAGTACTCGATTTTTCAAAGGCTTTCGACACAGTGTCCCACAAGGCGCTGTTAGAGTTTCGTAGAGCGAGGGCACCCCCGAAGCAGTTCTGCGCCTATATCTCTCGTCTGTATGAGTCGACATCCACTATGTTAGCCGTGAATACGGGCAACAACGGGATTTTGTTCAACATGGTTATGGACGTAATTATTGCGTCGCCGCCTAAGTATATTGGCTACAGGTTAGAAGGTGAGTGTGTCTGTTCTAGCCTATGCTGACGATCTCGTAGGGATGCAGGAATCCATTGATTATGTTACCAAATTTGGTGAAATTATGGTGCTCAAGCTGAATCTATCTTAAAGCTCTATCTCGGGGTGGAATTCAAGCCCACTGGATATGCGACGTTAGAGTGCGGTATCGGAGAATCATTTTCCTATATCACATAGGCCTCACTGAAGCCGCATTGGCGAGGTGCCATCTTATACCGAAATTTCTGCACGGCCTTGTGGTGGCTAGGATATCGGATGATAGATTGCGTGCGCTCGACATAAAAATCCGGGATGCTGTGAGGAAATGGCTGAGGCTTCCAAATGAGTGCCTCCTAGATTCTTTCATGCTGCAATTAAGGACGGTGGCTTTAGGCTGCCCTTGTTGAGGTTGGCGGTCCCGGATCTCGTTTTACGACGGTTCGGGTCTTTGGCTTGTTCTGGGTGGATCCTGGAATACATCGTCCAGATGTGCGGCGCTATTGGGTTGATTTGTTGCATGCTTCAGTGGACAGGCTCGAACTCTCAAGTTCGGAAGAGCTTCTGAATCCACGAAGTGGCTGAGGGAACGGAGTATGGAATACAGTGGCCGATACTTCGTGCAATTCGTTCATATGTATATTAACACCTTTCCCTGTTGCATCGTACGAGCGAGGTAGAAAGTCAGAGTTGATGTACCGTGCTGTTTGCAGGGTTACGGAGACTACCGCTCACACCATTAATCAGTGTCACAGAACGCGCGGCGGCCGCATAGAAAGTTACGACTGCGTTGTCAAGGTCATCACGAAAGCGTTAGCCGATTCGGGGTGGATGATGGAACTGGAGCCAACAGTCAAGACATCACGCAGTCTCAAAGAGCCGGACATCATTGCCAGGAAGGATGGCAAGGGTGTGATTGTTGATACGCTGGTTATCTCGGGCCAGCTATCGCTTGATGAGTATCATCGGACCAAACGTCATAAGTACGGGGAGGACGAGGAGCTTGTTGGCCTTGTTGCAGGTAAACTGGGGTTCCCAAAGAGAACGTCCATTGTATTTATTGAACGATTTCTTGGCGTGGTGTATGGAGAGGTACTTCCGTTAAGGAGCTAAAATCCTTTCTTGGGCTAAAGAGTTCGTTACTCGATGGCATACCATCTTTAGTATTGAGAGGCTCGAACTTGAACTAGACAAGGTTCAAACAGATGGCCACAGTTTCCGGAAGACTGCCAGACGTATAATCTGAGGCCCGCGGTTAACGGATCTTTAGGGAACCCCGGGGTGTGTGTTAGCCAACACCGGTTCGAGCAGGCTGGTGGTATCATTTCCCTAGCTGGTGCCTCTTTAGCACGACCCTTCGCCACCAATCCACATAATGTCTTGCACACTGGGACGCGGGAGGTACTCTCGTGTGTACTCCATAATGATTAATGCCGGACACAAGATCGAAAGCATTGTGGGGTAATTTGTCATATGATCCAAGTGGGTAATGTAAATATAGAGTTGTCACATACGAAGGACGTGACGATTTATATTGCTTCCCTCTCTTACTTTATTTGTGGTCTAGTCGCGGTAGTGGGCGGTGGAAACGTTAGGTAGGTCTGTCACACTCTGTGTCATTTGGAAGATTTCTCTTCACAACAGCTACACTGCTTACACGGAATTAGCAAAATAAAAACTTATTTTACATCTGATATTGACTTAAATTAATTTTGCATTCGTTCACAAACGAGTCGCCTAATAATTTCAGTCGCATTTGTCATATGATAATCGCATCGCTTGGTTATATCGCATTAATTTATTTAAAAGTAAACGGTTTATTTAATAGTATTTACGTTATAATAATGTCGAACAATGAAGTTGTCCAAACAATTACTAGTATTACAGGCTAAACATGCAGCTTATTTCGAAAGACTTCAAACTATTTTTAATTCTCCTAGTAAATTGAATAGTGGAGACGCAATAGAAGAATTTCTCGCTCAAACTGAAACGTTTGATTATTTAAAAGAAAGCTTTATCTAAATATTTACAAAATGTATAGTAGTTTTCATTCTCTGAACGCATTTGAAAATTTATTTTAACTTAAACACACGTTTAAATCTTATACTTCACAGTGTAAGATGTCAAAATCTCTTCTTCAACCTGATAAGCCTAAACATAAACCAAAGCCTAAACTACCGTGTAATAAACTTCTGATATATGACGACGAAGATAGTCGCTGTTTTACGCTATGTTTCAAAATAAAGTCCATAACCAATAAGCTAGCGGGCAAATCCAAATGTACTTGTGCCGGTCTCACTATTTGTGGTAAAGATTACATGCTAGTTTTCAACAATTTCACAACAAAATATGAAGAGAAAAGACTACACGTTACGTTATATCTAGGTAAGATTTTTAAACTAAAACCCATTACTAACTATCCCTATTACCTATAAAATTGTTTGTTCTGTTACCGCGCTAAAAAATATCTATAATTTCTGTGATTTTATTTTACATTACAATGAAAAGGTTCAGATTCAGAAACCATCTTAGAGTTCGATATGGAGGAGAAAGACAATAAACATGTACCTTCATTCGAACGCCTTGTCAAAATCCTATGTACGCGTAAAAACATTAGAACTCAGTTACGGTCGTAACCATGAGAATATAACTAAACCAACTGCCACACGGGCGGCGCGGCGGTCGTAGGCAATAATAAAATTAATAAAACAACCGCCTATTATTACACAATCCTTTGGCAACACGAGTGGTATCGTATCGAAAATTAAATAAAATTGGAAAGTGGAAGATAGGTACTCTTGAACACAAATCTGGCGAATTATGAATTTCTAGTTAATATTAATCAATAAATTATTTTATCGGATTCGAATTCGTTGAATTTAATTGTAACTAAATGTCAAAAATCTGCTAGTACGTTCCTTGTACTTACTTTTTGGGATGACTAATCTGCTGCCAACCTCGCGGTTTTTGCAACTTTACCGGGATTTGTGGGCCGAGCAGAGTGCTCAGACCGATACATTATTATTTAGATGGATTGGCCTGTTCTCTACAACGCTGGAATAAGGGCTGTCTCCCGGGATACCGTACCTCGACTTGGTGCTGCGTTCTGGTTACTGGGTGAACTTAATGGAGGAGTAGTGGCGGCTCGATTATCGGCGTTAGGCGCCGGGTGCAACTGAGATCTTCGTCGCCGAGACGCGATAGTGTAAATTTGTGTCTTGTGAGTTTGTGTTTGGGTTGGGTGGGGGTCTAGCGTATGCTGTGGTTTGGTGTTTGGTGGGCACGTTTGCGGCCGGTGTGTAGTCACACCCGGGTGCTAACACTAGGTGCGGGTGGGTACGATTTACGAAGCCTACTATTCTGTCATGCATAGCCAGAATCTGTTACTTATTGAGCTTTTGTAGCAGTGTTCGCCAAGCTGTTAATTCAAGAATTGTGTTTGAGCAAATGCGATTGGGACGATAAGCTTCCCGTTCAGATAGTCGAAAATTGGAAACGGTCACGTAAACGTCACAGCTGACATTGTGTTAACTGCAGTGATGTGACTCATCTGTACATGTATTTGAAATACAGACAAAATACGTATTTTCATCTTGTATCTAAAATGCTTCTTTGGTAAGGATTTTGTATCTTGTATTTAAATAGGTACTTTTGTTTAGTATCTTAGTATTTTCAAGATTATAAAATACTTAAAAAAAAAGAATTCAACTTCGGACTTTGCCTCTTGAGGTCTCGAATTCAACGGGTCGGGCAACAGAAAAATTATAAAATGTTTATTTTCAATTTTCTTAATAATAGACATAACTTTGTCCGGTATTGGATATGTGCCCGGTTGGCGATAGGCTTGCCACCGTAATAGGTGGCAAGCAATGCAATGGCAATTTTGTGTTTTTGACTAGTCGTAAGTGCTCTGGGGGGTTATTATGTAACTCAGTTACCAACTCAAAATGGATGAGTGTACATCGAATCGCTGTCAAATGACGTGTTTTGTATTTGCTATCTCCAGTGACCAACAGAAATACAATAGAGATAGCAAACACAAATGATGTCATTTGATGTACACTTTTACAGTTTGAGTTGACAACTGAGATACATAACAGGGAGGTGCCCTGGTTGTGCCTCTGCCTACCCCTTCGGGGATATAGGCGTGAAGACGCTTATTTAATTACTTCCTACATACATAATATAGAAGGTAGACAATGGTTATGATTTTAGCTATAGCTATTAAATATCTTGACCGCCTCGTTGGTCGAGTGGCTAGCGTACACTGACCAATGTGTGATGAACATTTAGATGTCTGCATTTCCGGGTCAGAGTGTTAATTAAATTTATTCTGGTATCTATTTAAGTATTTCTATGTATTAGAATCGTTGACTAACATCCATAACACAAGCATATAATTGGCTTACTTTGGGGTTGGATTCAATATGTGTAAATTGTCCAGTGTTATTTATTTTATTTTAACTATTTATCTATTTCTGATATTAAATAATGTACTTGGCCAATTTTACTACGACCTGAGCGCCGAAAAAATGTAAGTATGTAATTAGTAGATCACCTTGTTTTTTTTTGTAAGGTAAAATTTTTACTTGCCTTACAAAAAATATTCATACAATATTGAAAACTTTCAAAAGACTCCGGCAAAACCTTAATGTAATATAGCCAAGATATCATCTCGATCTCGTCAGCTTTCAAATAAAAAAACGGCATCAAAATCCTTTCATCCGCTGAAGAACTACGATGCCAGATACACACAGACATGTCAAACTTTATCTCTCGTTTTCCTTCGGGGCTAAAAATACAACACCGGTTTCCCGAGCTCTGCTCCTGTAGAGCGACTCTTACTGTAGGGGTATAATAATGAGGCATCGTCGAAGGAAAAACAGTAACCAGGTGTTTGAAGAGCTGGTTTTACTTAAATCTAACTTTAATTTTAAATGATTATTCTCGTGATCTCTAATGGTTACCAATAATAAGCAAACTTTAATTTATGTACATACATATCTTTACGCCAAGTCCCTTACGGAGTAGTTAGAGAGTATCGTGTGCCAAACCTCATGATCCTGACAAACCTTTCTGACTTCTTCACATTCATTACCCATTTCCTACAAACACGCCGGTTTCGGATATTCTTAACACCACCTTCGGATAATATCCGATTGATCTTATCGTGGAATGTCAACCTTGGTCTCTACGGGTACCTACATCCATCCACATTAGCATTGTATATCTGCTCTGTCAATCTTTCATCTGTCGTTCTTTCTACATGAACGCACCAGCGGAGCATGCCCTTTCGCATTTTAAAACCAACATTTTCAATCAATCCCACTCTTTCTCGGATCTCACTGTTACGAATGCGCTCAGGTTACCTACGCCGTAGGTTTTCCGTAGCTCTCTCATTTCGACCGCATTTATCCTACTTTCATGCTTTTTCTGACATACTCAACTCTTCCATACAACAACGTTGGGATTAGCACACAATTATGCAAATGTTATTTAGGAATATCTTCTCTTAATTCTGTCTCGTCGCTTATCATCTTGGACAAAACTGTTACGTATTATCCGTGTACATTTATCGCTTCGCAGGGTTGTTTGGGTAACAAACCAAACAAAAATCTTCTGACTTCGAGCTCGGAGTTTGCTAAAATACTTGCAGAAAATCACACCAATTGGCACCTTAACGCCCTTCTAGCACCCCACTTCGTTGGAAATTGGGAAGCCAACATTAAAGACATATTTGTTTCGTGTTATAGGTGCACAGGTGGTTCGTATCGACAAAGGTAAATTCGTAAGCGCTGTCACATCCGGTTACAGATTGCTTCAATATTGATTCCGTAATAAGATGAGTAAAGAGCTTTGGTTGTTTTTTGATTAGAGCTTGTGTGAAGATTTTTTCAAACTCTTGATATTTTACATCCTCTGTAACACTGCGTCAATCTATATTTAATACAAGCCCGTCGTTAATAATTTGACATTTACCGGTTTCCGTATTTATAATGCTCCACGTAGCCTTGTTTCTGTTATCGGATCTTTTAATAATGTTTTAGCATTAGCAGTAGAACATACTCTTTTAAAATATTTTGAATATATACTTTAACACAGTTTTTAAATTCTATGGTTATATGACTTTTCATGACATAAATCAAAACCCGTTTTCTACTTGACCATGAATTGAATTGACCACTGTGATCAGAATCTAATTCATTTAGAACTGATCAGTTTACTGATGATGTATTTGTATATAATATGTAATCTAAGCAAGTAGTAGAGGCCGTTAGTCTAGTGCCTTCCAAGAATAAATTTTGATTTAAACATATAGAGAAACGAAGAAGATTTTTCCAATATGTTAATATTAAAGTCTCCTCAAATAATAATATTCTTTTTTGAATTTGAAACCTTAAGTATCACCTCTTCCATTGTTTTTCCAAAATGCACACGGTGGCCTGTACACACTTATTACAACAAACTCAATACAAGCAATCTCAATAACTCGTTCAACAGAAAAAATCACTATATCCTTACGTTCCTTATATTTAATATTGTTGTTAATAATTATAAGAGAACCGCCACGGGTGATATGTCTTTTGGAGATTTAGGAATAGAACATTGCGTAACTGCTTTAATTTTTTAAGGGTTAGGTTTCACGATTTACCCATTGATGGTGTGTACTAGGTAAGCAACTTCACGCCTTAGAAACTCGTATTTGTCTGTTTTTGAGCGAAGTTTATTGAAGACCATAGGAAGGTTTTGGATTTAGAATTTTAAATCATAGGAATAAATAACTATGTCATCTTAGTATACGAAACGATACTTAGTATACGAAATCCCTACAGGACAGACAGTGCTGTATTCTTAAGACATTGGAAAGTAGCGGGAGCGTTTTTAGTTCAAATGGAATGCGCGTAAATTGGTAATGGCCCAAGAATGTTGAAAGCCGTTTTGAACTCGTCAGAAGAACTTAGAGAGATTTGATGGAAGCCAGAAGCAAGATCTAAAGTAGAAAAGTATTTGCTGTTGCCAAGCTGATCTAAGATTTCGGTAATATGTGGAATCGGATATGTGTCGCCTATAGTCATATAATTTAATTTGCGGTGGCATATGACTTCACGCAATTCGTGCTCTCTCAGAGCGACTAGTTTTTTTGCGACCATCCAAATGGGTGATGACTATGAAGAAACCGAGGGTTCAATTATCCCTTTGCCCTAACATTTCATGAAATTTCATGAAGTCTGTTTACTTCTTGTTTGTGGATTTCGAAAAAGCGAAAGGATTATTATTGATATATTATTGATAGGAGTTTCAATGCTAGTTTTTATTTCATGTTTAATTAATATGTAGAGGTAATTTTTCACCTGGTGGGTGGGAAATTTCAAATGTCAAATAGTGCATTCATTTATTACTTTTAAATGAGCAATTCTTGTGTATATATAAATATATAATTGGAATCTCGGAATCGGCTCCAACGATTTTCATGAAATTTAGTATGTAGGGGGCTTCGGAGGCGATAAATCGATCAAGCTAGGAATCATTTTTAGAAAATGTCATTTTATTCGCGTTTAATCTGAAAATTTTATTCGTGTTTAAGTTAAAAAATATGACTCTTCCTGACATCTATTGGCGAATAATAATATTATTTTTTGTGAGCAATAAAGTTGTTCCAGCAGATGGCGTTGCTAAGTGACACGAAGTCAATGAGTGTTTGCTAAGAAATTTTATACTCGTGTTATGGGTCGTACTTAAATATAATTTCCAAAAAACACAATTTATAAAAAAAGATACCGAGCAAAACTCGGTCATCCAGGTACTTTATCGTTTAAATGCGATACTCTCAATTGGTTAAGGACATGTTTGATCCGATGAATAGAGTAAGTACTTTTTTTTAAAGTTGCATTTTCCGCCAGGTTTTTACAGGTGTTAGATTCAGATTAAAGTTCGAAGAAATAGTGATGGGAGGATCAGAAATATTAGAAACCGTTACGTTAATTCTATTATTAGATTTAACATTTGTAACAGCAATTTATTAAGCAAAAATTTTGATTCAAGATAAGATCTTCTTCTATTTCTGGATTAAGAACTAAACACTCAATGACCGTTTTTGATCTTGGAGGTATGGTGTAAAAAGGATCGAAGAACTTAAGATTGATTTCCATGTCATTAAAGCGTATATTACGGGTCAACCTTAAGTATAGTCAATGTTACAATTGAAGTTATTTATGATACCATGCTGTCGCTGCTGTTCTCCACCGATACCCATTGCGAAATCCCATTTGATTAAATTTGAGTTGTCAATCTCGTCAACTCCTTGATCTTGAATGTTGAAGAGTCTAGGAGATGGACCTATTAGTGGGTAAGTGGACGAGCTAATTTGAGGGTGTCTACCTTGAGGAAACACTGCCTTGTTTCGCTGTCTATTATATTGTTTTTTTCTATTATATTGTCTTTTGATAAAGTTATCTATCAAATGACCAAGTAGTTAGTAAAAGTAGTTAGAAATAATTGGCTGATATGATTATGACGGTTTTTGTTAGTATGTCTTGGAGTAGATTCCACCTTCCTAGAGAATGTTTGATTTAAAGAACTAAAAGTATGTTGGGGTCTTAGTTGTTAACTTTCACGCCTACTACCCTGGCAGAGAGTCGCCTGGATGCGTTCTTCAGACGCTACAACCTTCATTTAGAGATTTTGGCGATTTGCATCTAGTTATTTTTGAAACGCGCGGAAGCCAATAGCAAAATAATGAATGGCTAATTCTTCCATAGCTGCTACTCTGTCTGGTATGTCATAGCTTTTGTGTTGCTTAATATTATTTCTGAGAGTAACTATGACAGTCTTTCCTCTATTTTATTAATAGAAATTAACTGACATTTTCTCTAAGGAGCTCTTTAGTTTGTTGGAGTTTCCATTAGTAAGTAGGTGTGAAAAATGTTTTTTTCATTAAATTATGTTTTTAAGAAGTCTTTTTGCTGATCCCAGTTTTGGAATTCTTGAACAGGGCAAGCAGCCTCTTCTTTACCACTGTGTTGTATATTTAAAAACTATTGGCCTCTGTGTTAATGCGTCTAAGTTATATGCCTGGTTACAATTTATGATTAAAAAATTTAAGACTTTCCTGTTCCCATCAAACAGTTTAACAATTTTTTATAGGATATTTAAGCCTAACTCGCTACCATTAAAATTTTCTGTGATTGTGGCATTAGTCCGTTTCGATCTTGAAGACATCTAGTTCTCTACGGGCTTATCATCTTGTTTTGATTCTGATGGTAATGTATATCTATACACATTTTTTACGGAAACCCATTTTGTTTTTGTCTTCGACATTTTCATTTGCAACATTAAATCATTAACAAAAATTTTACTTAAATATAGTTGATAAATGCTAACTTAATATTTTTTTATGAAATTTTTTTAAAAATTTAGTTTAAGGTAAAAATAGGAACGTAACTTGTAACATGAAATCAGCACCACACAATTTGAGAATGGTTAAAACAAATAAAATAAATGTTATAAAAGTTTATTTCGCCAATACACTGATAGTTCTGTTCTGTTTAGTTTTATTATTTCACTTTTCAAATTGTTCAAAATTCAATAAGTTATTGCGACGATGATAGTATAGCGAGTGGTTTCGTATATATTTAAAAAACTTTTTGTTTTTTTTTAATTCTTAGATTCGGAAACTGTTCCGGGGACCTAATTTTAAGGATCACTCCCTGTTACCACCAACTGTTACACGGCATTTATGAGTTCATTTTTTTTAAAGAAATTATTTTAATACATTTCATTTATTACAATTAATACAATTGATTTAGATTTTCTTGATTTAGAATTAAGATACTTACAAAACAGAAACTATTATTTAAGAAAATACCAACCGGTATGTTTAAGGATTCAGTCAAGATTCAGTTTAAGGATCAGTAGATTACTTGATGCTTCAGATTTTATTGCTAAGAATAAAGAATGCTGACCCTACCGCGTCGTCTGTTGGGGTAGTAATTCTGTGTACATTTCGGGGATAAAACATATCGAACTTTGACATACTTAATTTTAAATTAGCAAAGTCGTTAATCGCATTATCAAAATCTGTGTTTTCCAACATATCTTATTCTATTAAAATTAACGACAAATAAAATTTTAAACTAGCAAAATCGTTAATCACATCTTCATGATCTGTGTTTTCGAGCATATCTCAACCTAGCCAAGCTAGCGACAAACTGTTCAAGTTTTCTTGAAGCAAATTCATTTTTACTCTTTTGATTTTAAAGGACCTTCGTTCCCCACCGAAATTATCTACCGTCATTCTTAAAAAGATTCTCAGTGCGATTTCTACTTAAGAAAGGTGTCTTTAATTTTATTTTCATTCAAAAAATTATATGCTTTTGGTATGTCAATAGATTCTTCATTTTTACTTCGAATTTTCAAAATACCTCTTAATTGCGGACATTTACTTATTTATCCGTCATCATTCTGGTAAGGATACGCCTCGGTAGAGTATCGGAATCGTCGAAAATGCTCATTAGCTCCCTTCACACGTAGACAGATTCATCTGCAGATGGCATCGGCGGGCGCGTCCGCCGACGTGTAGAGGGAGTGATTTGCTCGTCTGTGGTAGGTATTTGATGTCGGTAGACGTGTCCGGCACTTATCCGGAAGTTGTCGGTTTTTGTAGCACGGATCAAAGGGTTTTAGTGCGAGCGCTAGGCGCTCTGTCCTGGCGACGCATAAGCGTTCACCGGGACGCGAATGAAAGTGCACGTGTAATTTTTGCCGTTCTTTTTTGCGTTCTTTATTTTCACTTGCTTGTTGAAATGGCAAACATGAGTACTGAGGAAACATTCAAAGACAATCAAACAAAATTATTAAATTCTCCTGATGGCCTTGTATATAGTTCTGCAACTGGTTTTCCATGCTATTCCTGCGAGAAGATGGCATGATGCAACAAGTTGTTACGTTAAAAAATTGGTAGAAGTCATATAACGAATTAAAAAAATTCCCACTTTTTTAGGTTTCTAAGTATAGTCAGCATCCACCACCTTCTTTTCCATTGTTTCAATAACTCTACTATGACGGACGCTTAAATAATACTTGGTACAAAATAAATAAATAGCTGCGTCATCTACGGTCTCTATATTCATTTTGAGTGCGCATGTGTTGCGTTTGACGAGAACCAACAGAGACTGATCTGCATACAGACGTGTGGACGGCTGGCAGAAATTCATCTGCGGATGCGTCTGCCAACGTTTGCAGACGAATTAGTCTACGTGTAGAAGAGGCATTCCTCTTATCCATCTAAAATATACAAAAGAAAGTATTCTATCCCAATTTCATATCATAAACTTATTAATTCATTGTATACTAACATAGTTTACAGCCAAGTAACAACAAAGTAATAACGCAAACTAAATACTTACGATGTTTTGTGTCTGCAAAGATTACGGTTCGCCATGAACTCGTCACTTGAACGCGAGCGTACCCATACTGTGACACAGTCACATTGAATGTAGGAGCGCGGAAGGCGTGCGGAACGTACACATACCTACGTTGTGCGGGAATGTGTAGCGTTGCCGCACACTAACATTAGTTCATAATTTGAAATTGTTAAAAACTTACTCTACGTGACAGTACAATTTCTAGTATTTCACATGTTGTGACACAGGGTACATCCAATAAGATTTTAACTTGAAAGTTCACTGGAAATACACGTTTTGTCGTTAATAATATTTTACATTTGAACGTCATCGTACGTTGTTCCATATCAAAATCTCTAATTATGGCGTACAGTCACGCTTTGTCCTCGAACGGGTTTAACTTCAAAAGATAGCTTTAATCTACGAGGGCCAAACTGAAAGTTTTTAGAACTGGCAACTTAAAAGCATTATTAAAAAAATAAATTTAAATTTTGAAAATAGAACTCTTTACCAATAATATTGAGTATACATTTCATTCATTTGTCATTTGTTTTACGACTTGGCGGAAAATTGAAAATTGTGTGTGCACGTCAGAATGAATTTAAGCCGAGAAAATTTTCGTGCAATGATTTTTTATGACTTTCGATGTCATATAAGTCAACAAGAAAGTTATGATAGAGTTCGATTGGCTTTTCACAATGAAGCCCCATCTCGTGCCACAGTTTACAACTGGTTTAATGAATTCAAACGTGGTCGAACTAATCTCACCGATGATTTGCGTGAGGGACGGCCTTCTACAGCGACGACTGAAGACAATATCAGTGTTGTGCGACGTATGATAGAGACTGACAAAAGAGTGACCTATCAGCAGATTCGGACAAGTCTAGGCATAGGTATGAGTCAAGTGCACAAAATCCTCCATGAACATTTAGCGGTCAGGAAGCTTTGTGCCCGCTGGATACCGCATAATTTGACCGAGGCTCAAAAACTCCGCCGTGTTGATTGGTGCCGAGAAATGATCCAAAAATTTAGCGGAGGTGACTCAAATGCTGTTCGACATACTAACGGGTAACGAAAGCTGGATTTACTGTTATGATCCGGAAACCAAAAGACAGTCTGCTCAGTGGGTGTTTCCTTCCGAAGAGTTGCCAACTAAAGTGAAGAGAGGTCGAAGTGTTGGAAAAAAGATGGTGGCCTCGTTCTTCGGAAAGACAGGTCATTACGCGACAGTTGTCTTAGAGGATCAGAAAACGGTTAATGCAGAGTGGTACACTAACAACTGTTTGCCACAACTGTTGTTTGTTTGGAAAAAGTTCGAGAGAAATGACCTCGCAGCAGAATCCTCCTTCATCACGACAATGCCTCGTCGCACACCGCCAGGCAAACGATCGACTATTTGGCGACCTCAGACGTGGAATTACTGGGTCACCCGCCGTATAGCCCCGACCTCGCACCCTGCGATTTTTATTTATTCCCGAAAATAAAAGAAAAACTTCGAGGAAAACATTTTATGGACGCCGAAGAAGCAGTGGCTGCGTTTCAAAACGCCGTCGAAGAGACCCCTAAGGCCGAGTGGGCAAGGTGCTTTTCTCAATGGTTCCATCGAATGCAGCGATGTATTGATGTAAATGGACGCTATTTTGAAAAGTTATAATAAAAGTAATAACTTGCTAGAATGCTTAGTTTTTGATTTTCTGAGAACTTTCAGTTTGACCCTCGTATCCCTGATGTTTTTATAGGAATTTGAAAAGGTAACGCACTAAAGTTACTAGAGTAACTATTTATTAAACAAAGTGAATTAGTTGAAACTGACATTTTTAAATAAATTAGGTAGGTAAGGTAGTCAGGTAAGGTAGGTAAAGTAGGTTAAAAAAATTAGATAGTTACACGAAATAAAAGTTTAAATGAATGTTGCCAATTGCAAATACCTAGTTAGTTTAAATAATTTAGATAGGTACCTAGTTAGTTATTACTTGAATGGAGCAATGCTCTATCTTACATTGATGTATACATTATATATTTTTTGATCGAGTGATATTTATTTAAAACAATTATATCTTGTTTTTACTTATTATTCTAGACATTTCCCGAAATAATGATTTCATTTTAATCTATACTTGCATTATACCTAAATAGTGAGTCACATCACTAACTACTGCATAAAAACGAAATCAAACGCGAGGTCAATGAACAAAGGAGATGCACTATGTTCCCATTTCCTACGTATAGCATAAAGTTACGCCACGCAGCTGTGTAAGCGCTTGTTATTATTTCATGCAGCGCGATATTCCCTTGCTGTGATATGTTTTATGCAACAATTTCAGAATTGTGGAAAATGAGTGTTAAAAAGATGTTACAAAATTATTTGGGCGTTTCTACATATTCTACCAACTTGTGGTGTGCAAATATTTTAATAGTTATTAATTAAATTAGTTATTTCAATTATTTACTTACTATTTAAACACTGTTTATTGTATAGATTACATAATTATTTATTAATACAAACAATTTTTAGAATATAAATTAATTTATCCCTATGTACCGTAAACTACCACCGTTTCCAAACCTAGCCAGACAAGAGAAGAAACAGCGAAACAAACTTCTGCGCACCCAACATTCTCCAATTAAATTAATCATATTAGAAATAGGTACTTTATTATTTATCTTATCTGCAAGAAAATCTTTGACACTAGAATATTGTTTCTCTAAAAGTAAGTCGAATACCTTTTTTCGAAATCTGTTTAATGGAAGTGATTTAAGATTATTAGGAATTTGGTTGTATATACCTACGAATGGACATGCAATACACATTATTTTTGAAAATGTTGAGTTTTTGGTTAGGCACATATACTTAGTTTCTCACTATTTCTAAAATGAGACAAACCTAGGATATATAAACATATACAAACCTATCGATTTTATTGCAAAGTGAATCAATATTCGTTTTCCAGTTAAAAAAGTTATTGATTTTTATTCTTAGGAATTTTGTACAATCTTTATTTTCAATAGCAGTATTATTTAAAATAACGTCAATTTTTTTAGTATCTCTATCAAATTCCAATTTGACTAACGAATGCAGTATTGATCAATAAGGCTGTTTTTTAAGCACAAAAATATAATTTGCGGGGCGCGTAGGCATACCTAGGTTAAAAATTACGTTCACAAGCAGAAAATGGGATCACATCATACCTGAATCGCATCTATAGGTTATGCTAGATCAGCCTTTCCCAAAGTGGGCGATAACGCCCCCTTGTGGGCGCTGGAAGCCTAGAGGGGGGCGGTATAAATCTTGAAAAAAATGTTTTTTTTTTAAACTAGGCGCAACAAATATGTTATTGAGGTTATTGACAAGAAAAAAACGAGGTGGGGGCGCTACAAAACAACTGATTTTCAAAGTGGGCGCTCCATGAAATAAGTTTGGGAACCTCTGTGCTAGATCATAACCTACGCTTATGTATCCTAATATTATCCTATTACACGTAGATAAAACAGATGATGCAAACTGCGATATCCACACGTTTGCGAGTGCGTTAGTGTGTTTTGAAGAACCAAACATGACAGACGTCCAGCTGTTGTTTGTTAATAACATTTTATTTAAGTTCTTTTGATAATTTTGATAATCGCGTTCGAATCCCGGGTCGGTCAACAAAAAGAAAATTGGATTTTTCCGATTTTCTAATAAAAATTGGATAATGGAATTGTGCCCGGTTGGCGGTAGGCTTGCCACTTATCACATTGTGGGACTTAGCATCTTTGGCTAGTCGTGGGTGCCTTGGTTGTACCTCTGCCTACCTCTTCGGGGATACGGGCGTGAAGATACTTTTTTTTTCTTTTGATAAAAAAATAACAAAACGAAATGGTAAAATAAAAGTTATTGCAAACCGAATTTAAAATAATTCGTTTTAGCAATGATATTAACTAAAAAATAATTATATTTTGATGCGTCTCACATCACCAACTTACTTGTAGATGCCAGAAAAACGGCCTTATTTTAAAATAGTAATAAGTAGATCCTAAGGCGTTGATTATTTGCGGAATAAATAAGATTTAAATTAAAACCTAATAATTCTTTTTGTTTTATTATAGAAATTCTAAACATTGTGTTACTAATTGTTCTGCAGATATTCTCTTTGGTAGAAACTTACGGTGTAGATTACATCTAGCAAACCCAATGCCATCTGCGATATCTCGTGTACCATTAGCAAATTTAGTTTATAATTATTATTAACAACCCTCACAGGATCAAGACTGTAAAGGAAATCAAAATGCCAGCTTTTTGGTACGGGAAATAGTATTGGTCAAAATCAGTTAACAACATAATTGTTCAAGGGAGAAAAAGGTCGGAAATGCTGCTTATTTAGTGTAGGGTGTACTAATTGATGACAAAATTACTTAAAATCATAGAAATTAAATTCACACAACAGGATGTGAACAAAGAGTTGAAGAACCGTTTAATATATCTCAATAGGCACCCGTTTATACCAACGCAGCTATACCTACTGCGAGCGAGCAGCCTGTTGCATCATCAGCTGCGCCTGCTCAGGGTGCGGCATTCTTTATGGTGCGGAGGACGACCGAGAGACGACACCGACCGCAGGCTACAGATCAGTGGTGGGATTGCCAAGACGTAGGAGGTTCCCTCCCATCGGACTAGCTACAGAGTCTTTTCTCCATTTGCTTTTGGCACTAGCGTTAGTATTTAAGTCCAATAATTGAAATTTGCATCAGGCTCCCGAATTTAACAAAATCTAGTTAAAATTATTCAGAACTAGTCATAGGTCATCAAGGAAGGTTATATCAGGATCTTGAGTAAAGCGGTGGCCTCATTACTTAAGCTCATTGAGTTTTGGCGACAACAAGGAAATACGCGATACACTAATTTATTCAGAATTATTTCACTTGTGTACTTTCACTGAACAAAATGACACCAAAATTGATTAATTTTACTCTATATAAACACGAAATTCAATAATCACGAAAAATTGTGACCATCTTTTTTCTTAATGGCGCCAAAACTCCTAGAACAGCTTCTGCATAACTGTAGACAATTTCGCAGACGTTAATTGAAACGACGTACCCCAAGCGGACGCGAACTTGTGTGATAGACTATGATTATTTTAAAAGTTGTACTCAAATGAGGGTAGGAGGATGTCAATGATAAGAAGGATGCTAGTAAATGTAGGTGGCCCTGGCTACAACCACGCAGCAGTCCGAACATTAGACAATTTTTTTATGATATTGGAAGGCGAACAAGCAGACGGATTTCCTGATGGCAAGAAATTCACACCGCCTAGAGACACCAAAGGTGGTAATGGTGCGTTGCCAAGTTTAGGTTGGGATGTTAGGCCTTCAGTAAAAGAAAGTTTACCGGCTATCTATCTATAAAAGGGTAACCTTCGAACCGGAACACGTCAACGGCAAGCGCTAACGTTAGGGTGGCAGGAATAGGTAAGGCGGTAATATGGTGGTACCGATCCAGGCGAGTCGCTGCGAAACCCTACCACCTCAGTCAGATGTCACGGTGGCGTTAGTAGTGGTAAGCCTATGCTCGCCTTTTACGAGCTGCCTGGCAGGAAGGCAGATAGTCTATTCTGCTAAGGAGCCCGGACCAACACGAGTAATATTATGCTATTAATACTTGCACATTCTTGATACGTATTCATATGGTTGGGATTTTAAAATAAAAACTAAAATCCTATTCAAGATGACCTATTTGTAACCAAAAAATTGGGACCTTTTATAAGTTTATGTCCGCAATTTTATAGCTTGAAACGTTTTTTTTTATATACATAACTATCGTAAAAAACTTCAGTAAAAAGTTTTTAATTCACTAAATAATTTTAGAATTTAAGGAAAAAAATAAGCTCTATTATGGAAAGCTACGGGGACTTGTAGACTAAGAAATCACCAAATTCCGTAGAATGTAGATTTATATGCAAAAAGTAAGATCTCATTTCACGACGCGATTCTCACCCGAAGCCCTCGTCTGCCCGTTCATCGTGCGGGCGGCGATCGACTATTGCGACCGCGCGCTCTGCGGTCGCTTGGCGGGCGACCATTTTATACTATTTGTACTGATTATTTAACCGCAACCGCCGGCCGCGCGATAATCAACCGCTAAGTTTAGGGGCGATAATTTCAACCGCGGCGTCTGCGGGACCGCAAAAATTACCCGGCTCGTGAGTTTTGAAAAAATCGCAAAACCGTGACCGCCGGGGGCGCGATTTTAAATCGCTCCGTGAGTTCTGTCACTTAAGGTCTCGTTTTTTCAATTTTGTTCTGTTTTAATTACTCCACATATTATTGGTCGAGTGGCTAGCGTACACGCCTAACCACACTGACCAACCGCTAGGCTCGGGTGCGATTCCCGACGGGGACTGGCATTTGTATAATGAACATTTAGATGTCTGCATTTCCGGGTCAGTGTTTATTAAATTGATTCTGGTATCTATTTAAGTATTTCTATGTATTAGTATCGTTGACATACCCATAAAACAAGAATTTGCTTACTTTTTAGATTTAGGTTAGATTCAAGTTGTGACTTGTCCAGGAATATTTATTTATTTATTATTATTATCTTCTTCGGTGTTTTTGATATATTTTACAAGGTAGGTCTAAGGAAATAAAATAAGGGAAATATATTTTGTTTATAACAAATTAGTACAGAGAAAAAAACATTTATTAAATCATATATCTTCGTTGGTGGCTCTGTGGGAGTGCGAGTTTAGTGGGCGGCGACTCTCCTCGTCTGAACCGTAGATAACTTCCTCGTCCGAGTCGTTGATCATAGAGAACGCCGGGTTGTCTTTGGTTATGGCTGTGTCTGGAAACAGTATAATATTTATTTTTGATAGGAAATGCACCACGATATATACCATGACGAAACATTTGATAAAAAAATATCTAAATATTTTGTTAAATTCTATCCTAATCTGTTTTTGAAGTTGTTGTTGTTGTGAATCGGTGAACAACATTTTTAACTTTCGAAGAGTTTAGTAATTTACTCAAATCCCCGAAGAGATAGGCAGAGGTACAACCAGGGCACCCACGACTAGCCGAAGACACTAGTCCCACAATGTGATAGGTGGTAAGCTTCTCTCCAACTGGGCACATAGGTATCCAATCCCGTGCAAAAGAATTAAAAAACATATTTCGGGATCGAACCGTCAAGAAGTTAAATCCGACGACTAGCCAGACCACAGATGTGATAGAAATGTTATTGCAATGTTAAACTGACATAAAGTGTCAAAGTGACGTTGGCGTTCAGTGCAGCTATGCGTAGCTGCATACTAACATTCATAATTAATATGGTATATTTGTAACGAAATTACGCGGAGTTTACTTTTTAGAAAATATACCTTAACTATTCATGATTTATTCTAAGAATAGGTAACTATTCCTAGTATAACCGTGGTATTAATATCTACTTTATTTTTATTTGTAAGGGCATACAAGTTTACGTAAATGATTAAATGCTTTTCCTTACCGTGTACGGAGCCGGTGTTGGGCGAGAAGAGGTAGGCGAGGATGTAGAGCTTGAAGTTGAAGAGTCCGTAGAGCGCCATGAAGGGCGCGGAGGTGGCGTAGTGCACTTTGGGCTCCCCCGCCCACTGGTCCTGCAGCGGGCCCACGCCCCAGCCGCGCGCCGCCAGCGTCCCCCCCACTGCCAGTGACACACCCACCACCAGCGACAGGCAGCGCAGCCGCACATCTGCACACAACACTTCTATTCTAACGCAAAACAATCATCCAATTACTCAAGCGCACCATAAAATTGCAAATAACCCACTTCGATTTCATTACCAAGTTCCGATTTCCATTTGAAAAGTGGGTCAAAGTTCCGCCCAAAGTGGTCGACGACTGGTTTTTGAGTTATACCTAAATACTTAATCATGTACTTGTAAAATGTTCGTCTATAATAGTAACAAATTTGCTTGTTTGTTTTGAATAGGCTCCGAAACTGCTGGACCGATTTGAATAAAATCTTTCACCATTAGAAGCCAACATCATCCCTGATGAACATGGATAGCCCATACCAGACCATGGATTTGTAACTAGACGAAATTAGGGATCCCTACTAAAACTTTAATAATGTGAGACAAGGTGTAAAAAATAGCTATAACATATCTTTCATCGCATGCGCTGCCTAAACCATTGATGATGGGATAAAAATTTTTGTACAATATTGAAGACCGTATTAAAATGTACAAAAAAGATATGTGGCACTCGGAGACTGCCGTGGAAGGCGATTGCATAAGCATGAGTCACCAGATTGCGCGGCGAAGAGGGGGATTACGCATGCGAAGTAACGTCGATACAACGAATGCCACCTAGAGGCGAGTTGCTGAACTAAAGAGACAAGCGGGTTCAAAGTCATTAAAAATTCTGCTATTCATCGATAGATGGCAAAACTAAAAAGTATCACCGCTGTGCCGGTCAGAGTGGGGGGTGTTAGGTTATTTTCGTTACGGAATTTCTGGTTCGGTCTCCACGCTCAAGGCCCGCGATAGAAGCTGTGCAATAGCTTAAAAAAATCGATCGATCGATGACACCATTTATCTAACTATTATACTTACGGCAATATACCTACTTGAATAAATTTTAAAAGTTAATAAAAATAGTGACCATATATTCGTACCATGTTATCCATGCCTTCATATTAATCATAATCCAAATAAATGATTTCATATACAATACCGTTTCAATAACATGAGATTGCTTTTTGAATTATTCAAATCGAACAAACCATTCAAAAGATATTACGAAATTAAAAAATTCATTCTGAGTAAATGACATAGATATCTATACTTGAAAATTATCAGACGCGATCGCGGTGTGCGACGACCGCGACACCACGTGAGTTTATATCACACTAGCAACCTGACCCGAATAAGCTCCAAAACTGTAGAACTGATTCGAATAATTTTTATTGCATTAGAAGCCAACATTATCCCTAATAAACATACTTAGAATACTTTTTACCGCGGTAAAATGCTTCATTCCTACGGGTAATAGGAAAAAGGGGTGCGGGAAAATTACCCTTCCTTGCTTATCTATGCACTGCGCTGCTGTTGGCATGTCAACTACTAAACGACTTGACCGATTGGTTGAAAATTTGTATGTATATTGCGATGGTATCACAGACACG
>NJDC01002389.1:124776-135147 GCA_002245475.1 Calephelis virginiensis
ATGTATTTCCTCGTTGCCGCCAAACCTCGTTATATGAGCTTGGATAATGAAGCCATCGCTTTACCCAAGAGCCTGACATGACTAACTGACGACTTATGAGCTATGACTGAAGACTAATTATAATTTGTTAAAATTGATGTGAAATTTGAAGCAAATTTCTACTTGACTAATGGCAAAATACTAACGTGAAGGCCAATACTTAAAGAAAGAAAAAAAGACAGGTATTTAATCTCATATTTTGTACCGTACTGTAATTGGTGTGAAAACTCACATTCCATCTATTCGGCTGCTATAGTTTAGGAAGAAGGTTTTGTATGTCGTCTATGCTTCGATTAATTAATAATAACATTGCATCTAATGTGATGATACCATGATGCTATTACTACTGGAGGTTACACATTTAACAAAGACGAACGTCGTCTTCTAAATCATGCTTACTCACTCTTATGTACTGACCTCTCTTTTTGAGTCTTGTGATGTCAATTAACAAAGTCAAAACGAAAGAGAGGCCAGTACATTAGAGTGAGTCATCACTAATTTTAAAATACGTCATTTGACAGATATTTGATGTTCACTATACTCAGTCATCATCACTAAAAAGATACGGAATGGCCCTAAAGGTCTTTGTTACGAGTGTAGTAACAAAGTTTTTCATGGATGATACGCTGTCGGCGGTGAAAAAAAAAACATGGTAAGTACCTACCTGTATGTACCTAACCATATTTTGTACCTACATACATCGTTGTATAAACACATATACGTAACGATAAGGCGTTAATTAAGCCACATTTTATAATTCATTATATATCTAATTATAAAAAATGCGATAAACTTATCGCAGAAAGGCAAGGGCACCCAAATTTCCAATCATACACAGGTCCTTATTGTGAAATAATATTCAACTTTTAAATTTACCAAACTTTTCGTTTGCGAAAATAAATCTGTTACTAACGTAGGTAAGTAGTTTTGGACGTAGGTAGACATAGTTTCCGCTCTTTCCTTAAATATGTTACTAACCCATAAGACCATTGGCAGAGTGTTGTGCAGAAATTAACTCGTGTAGGTATCTTCAGCCTTACCTATTCCTGCCAACATGATGACAGTGTTTGATACTGTCATGTTCCAGCCTGGGAGTTAAATTAGCCCGTAGAGTAGCACATAAGGTCTAACACCCCGGCCACAAGCCGGTGACGCTTCTATAGTATCTGTCACGAGAACAGAATATTACATGGGTGACACGTGTTATTGTTCATTGTATTAATGCCATATCATCCCATTAAAATTACATATATTTTTACCGAATGTCAAGCTTGGCTTACGTTTGTTATACCAACATAAGTACTATTTAAAAAGGCTGTATTAAGATATTGAAGTGAATCATGATACATACACTCTGTTTGTTCTCACGTGATGGAAAAACGACTGAACTAATAATTGTTGAGATAGCATTTTTGTTGGTTAGGAAAAGAATCAACTTAAATTTAAAGTTGTAAAAAATCGGATATAAGCAGCAGCAGATGTTACATTTTACATTTAATGAAAAATGTAAAGGGCTAGAAATACAAGAGTCAAATTTTATTCATTAAGTTTAAATTTAGTATACTAGCTGTCAAGCTACGGCAAATACATTTTTAAAATTATTAATTTTTAAGCAAGTAAGAGTCATTTGTACGTTCTTGAGTTACAACTTTAGTTAAATATGTATTTAGCTTTGAGTTATCTTCTTCAATTTAACTCATTATTGCAGAATAAATAATAATACTACGTGTCATTATTAAATCTAGCCCCGAAACGTGGAAGCAATCCGAATTATTAAATGCAACCGCATTTAGCTAAATTTATTTGTTTTCAAAAGTAGGTACTTTAGCATTCAAGACCACTGGCAATATCCCTTACAAAAAAAACTTGTCACATATCTATAATTTTTGATAAGTTTTTTTACAAACTTATGTTAGGTATTTCCATTTTAATAAATAAAACTTAATATTTATAATGTACGTATTTGCCAACGAAGTCCTTTTAAACGGATACGATTTGCTTGAAATGTATGCAATTTCAGTGGGTGGTTTAAATGTACAGTTGGAATGGGTTAGCTAGTACAATACAAATGAATATATAAAATAGTAGCATATGTATGTGTTAATATCAAAAATACTCTACTTTCTATATTTGTTTTGTTATACAACTAAAGTATCAAACTGTGGCAAGGGCAGGGCCCAATTTACTATCACTCCCCCATGCCCTTAACCCCCTTCCCAGTAAATATGAACGAACAAATTGAATACGAGATGTGTTACCTTATCACCCGCATTTCATTCGTTCCGCGGCAGGTGTGCGGTTTGATTAGCCCCGCTTACAGCCGTCCATGTCAATTTAACGTCAAACGATAAAATTCTGTTATTGCAGTGTAAAAAGCTAGAGTTGTTAAAATTACGACATTGCAGAGATAAAAACCTTTTGGCATAGGACACATAGGGACTGGGTTCCGACCTTAATTCAATAGTAATATGTATAGTGTCTACAACTAATAGTTTTCTCTTAAAATTAAGACCTTTTTGATTGTTTGCTATCTTATAAGTAAATAAAACATTTCGAATAAGCTAACGCCTCTCGTGGTGGTAAGAGGCAACGGTGGCATATACACCCCATAGATGTTATAATAGAACCTTTATGCCTTTAATAATAATAATATTAATAATGCCTTTAATAATATGCCTTTCTGCCAGGCAGCTCGTAAAAGGCGAGCATAGGCTTACCGTCACTAGCACCGTGACATCTGACTAGGTAATAGAGTTTCGCCGCGACTTACCCAGATTGGTACCATCGCCTTACCTATTCCTGCCGCCATAACGTCATGACGTGTTTCGGTTCGGAGGGTAAGGTAGCCGGTAAACTTACTTTTCTTCGAGGCCTAACATCCCGGCCTCAGGTCGGCGGCGCACCATTACCACCTTTGGTGTCTCTAGGCGGCGTGAATTTCTTACTATCAGGAAATCCGTCTGCTAGTTTGCCTTCCAATGTCATAAAAAAAGGCTGTCCTGTGGCCGGGGTGTTTAGCTTATAAAAACCTACCGGCAACTCTGCCCCACTAAAACATTTATAATTGAGCTATTTTTGTTATTTCAAAAACAACTTTACTTCGGATATAAGAAATTTGTTTATAATAGAAAAACTAGTAATTCTAGAGATCCCAATACTTGTTATTTTCGGTTTGGTAACCAGTATCATAAATTTTGAAGTGAAAACTTCTTTAGCGGCATTGCGCACTTTTTTTTTGGAATGGGTAAAAGCTAGAGTCAGTACACGTGACCTGATCGAAATTTCGTAAGATGGCACAGGGCGCTTGCGCGAATGTTCTTGTTGTCATGTGTGTGTACGATAGCGCAATAAATGAATATTGTATTTAACCTCATAAGTGATAGTACTTTCATACTGATAATTAAAGCAATTCGTGCAAAATTATTTCCTTACCGTTCCAAAATAATAAAAATGCACAACGTTAATATTCAAGTTTTCACTTCTGCCAGCACTCCCGGAGTGCAATTTATTGGTCATCAAAATATAAAAAAACAAAATTGACATTTTAATAATACTCGTACTAAACAAAACTGTTACTAATCACTGCTTTGTTTTAATCATGTTACCAAGCCGTGGATAGTGTTATTATTTTTTGAAACTGTGAACTTAAGCTTCAATTAACAAAACCTGGTTTGGCTGTAGGATCTGTTGGGTAACATTTAGTTCAGAAGGCACTTTTCTGTGTTGCCAAAGTCATTATGTCGGCAGGAATAGGTAAGGCTGTGGTTCCCTGGCAAGTTGCTGCAGAACACTACCACCACTCTTGTTGGTAATGATCTATACCCTGTGCTCGCCTGTTACGAGCTACCTGGAAGAGAAGTCCACCTATTCTATACAGCGGACCCGAATCAACATGAGAAGTTCGTGTTTCACCCTATTACATAAGTTAATTGCTGCTGTTTTTTAAACGTACTCACCAGTTTTTATATGAACTCCATTGGGTAATATCCGGGCTGGCCCGGCCACAATTAAACACTACAACACTGAGTTTTGTGACAAGTTGTCCGATTTGGTACATCTATTGCCTTACCTACTCCTGTTGACGTAATGTCCTATTTTCATTAATACGGTAGCTAGTAAACTTGCACAACAAATTTAACTCTGATGTCTTTTTTCAATTCAATCTTATAATAATTTAAGCGCAGTAAAAGCACAAAAACCAGACTCCAATTAATTATTAATTACTACCTATGTCGTATTTTTTGAAAGATAAATAACAAGATAAGTATATTTTTTATTGGTATATTTTTATTTATTTGTTAGCTATAGTTAATTGTTTTGTACACGATGCCTTCCATTTTATTTTCACAGCTTAATTTTTTTTTGGGAAGAAATTTCTTTAGTTAGAGAAAACGTAAGTCCCATAAATCACAATGTGATAGATGGCCAGCCTATCGCCAACCGGGTACCTACATATCCGATCCCGGACAACGTTGTTTTCATGGTGTCATTAAGATAGACGAAAATTTATGCACTATCTATATATATAAAAATCAATGCCACTTTTCGTTATAATTTTATAACTCAAGAACGGGCTCACCTATCCAAACAAAATGTTTAGGCTTTGTTCGGACTATTTAGTAGATTGTTTATGTAAAGTTTGCATAAATTCGATGGAGCGGTTCTTCACTTATCACATTTTTTGTAACAAATAAGTTAAATAAATGGCGGCACATTTTGTTAATGGGTAATTTTTAGTCAAATTGAAACTTTCTTTCAGATGGGGATTGTGCTTTGATTGTATTGTCATATTGAAACTTTTTTCAGTGGATATTTTTCTTTTTTTTCTTTTGTTGTAGTATGTCATTCATGCGGTCATATACGTAGCGAAGTACGTACCGGGCCACTAGTTAAATATAAATCAAAACCCATTAGTCGTATCATTATGTAATTAATCATGAACTACTTTTCCAAAACATAGTTAATACTAAATAATAGTAATAATAAATAATAGTGTTGGCCGAGTAAAAGCGTAACAAACATATAAAAAACACGAAAACCTCCTTTTTTAGAGTTGTTTAAAAAAAAGACAATGACGTATGCTCTCCAAATTTGCGTCGGTTTTATGTAGTGACGGATCAGTCTTCTAGCATACTGATGGCAAAATTTGCATGTATTACAATATGTAAAGTCGAAGTTTTTCGATTTTCGTCTGAACGAGCCACTCTTTAGAATCAGTAACAGTTTCAAAAATTGATTTATGATCTGGCTAGATATAACTTTTGGCTATTGGCAACTAGCTATGTGTATAATAAGTAAATGCCAAGAGTACCTAAGCATTAAAAAAAAATGTCATCGTATCATGCATGGGCGGATGAATTAATTTTACTTAGGTATTCTAACTTTGTTTTGTCAGTTATAGGTCAGGAGAAGGTTCACTGGAAAAAAAATAGTTACATTTTAATTTCGTATTTATAGCTGGGACAGGACGACCTCTGTCGGTTTAGATAGATCTTAATAAATCTTACATTAAATAAAGCTATATTAGGCAGGCTGAATGATGTTTTGGTCGTTTACCACATCTAGTGATTTGAAATTTTGTTCACTGTTTGTCGACATAAAGGCCAATGGTATTTTTTTATAATAAATTTTTATTTTGAATTTACAATATTTGACAATATTATTCTTACAGCATTATTAAAAAAAACATTCTTTATTGACGCTCATAGCTTAGTTATTAAAATAATTTGACAGTTTATTTATTTGTTTGGTAATATTTCATTTCTAGAACCAATAACTGAATCTAGGTATTTTCAAGCATGAAAATTATAAGTTCAAAAGTCAAACTCATGTAATACATGAACGGTTTACTTATAGATCTTAACTATTATGCTTTTAATTAGTCATTAAGTTAATATTTGATTAGTGACAGATTAGTGATTAGATAGCAGCTGAGAGTTTTGGCGACACCGAGAGAAAAGATGGTCGAATTTTTTTCATAATTATTGAATTTCGTGTTAATATTGAGTGAAATTAGACAATTTTGGAGGCATTTTGTACAATTTTGTTCAGTGAAAGTGCACAAATGAAATAATCATGAAGAAATTAGCGTATCGTATATCCTCGTTGCCGCCAAAACTCATTACTTGAGCTTATGTAAAAAGGCTACCGTTTTACCCAAGAGTCTGACATGACTTACTGACGACTTATGACTGATGACATAAAATAAATTTAAATTGATATAAATTTTGATGCAAATTACTACTTGACTAATGGCTAAATACTAACGTGAATGCCAAAACCTAAAGAAAGAAAGAAAGACGAAGTTAATATTTTCTACGAAATCGTGACTCAATGACAGATAAAAGGTGATTGACGTCTTTGAGTGCGTGCGTAAGTACCTACTTCCCTTTTGACAACTACACAAGGCGGTCGCGTTTGGGCTGGTAGCTGAGGGAACTACTCTAAGCCCTACATTGGGCTATATACCCTAGGTATAGCCTACGTAACAAAAAAAACTTACGTCTTTACAAAGAAACATGCACAGTAGGTATCTTTTTTAAGGATACGTAGCTTAAAAACTGAGATTTACCTAATAACTTTAAATTTAAATAACTGTCAACTGACTATTTATAGCTGTATTTATTTTTAATTTTATTTAAATAAAATATTGTTATTGGAAGAGACGTAGCCAGAATAGATTTAAGATTTTATGCGAAAATGGAGTACTGGAACAATTGGATGAAATTATATATCTCGATAGTGCTTTTTGAAAGGTTCGAAGGCATACGGCAAATGTCGAAAGGAAAGAATATACAGGGAATGGTGTAAATGGAGCGCCAAGCAAGTTATCCTTCCACCACCATTTAGAGCAAGTTTTTGAGTGAGACGTTAAGTTGAATTCTGTACTGGTTCCAACATCACTTGAAGGAAATGAGAGTAGGATATATTAAAAAAGTATGAAAGATGGAAAAATGTGGTCTAAATGAGCGAACTACAGAAAATCTGTGGCTTTACGCTTGCCGCCTTTTTTTCGAAATGGCTACTGCTATGTACGTCTAAAGACTTTTCAAACGTCACCGAGCTAAACGCTTGCCGTCTGCATGCGCAACAGTAGGTAAGATCAGAGATATAGAGTGAGATTAAAAAAATATTCATGTTAAAATAATAAATTAACGGGTTAGAAAGGAATTAAAAATTTCGCCACGGGACTTGAATCCTCAGTAGCTCAATTGGTTAGAGCATTCGTCGGCTTGAGACGAAAGGTTACAGGTTCAAATCCTGTCTGGGGCGAAATTTTTTTTTTCTTTAAAATTTATAGAAAATAAAATACATATTGATGAAACAGTGACGGAATGTGAGTGCGGGGTGATTCTTCCTGGAGTGACTCAGGTTGACATCCCAACGATCAAATCGATCGGGTTTTATCTCCGAAATAAGGCTGTTTATTTAAAATAAAAGTACTGAATGTCTTTCATTGCAAGAATCGTGACTTTTCGCACTCGATACTCTCTGCCTTCTCTGTAAGGCTCTTGGCGACAAGAAAAAAGACGGTCACAGATTTTTCGTAAATATTGATTTTCGTGATTGATTGAAATTTCATTTTGTATATTATTTTTTCAGTTAAAGTACATAAATGAAATAGTAATGAACAAATTTGTGTATTGAGTATTTCCTCGTTCTCGCCAAACCTCATTAATTGAGCTTGAGTAAGGAGGCCA
Source organism: Calephelis virginiensis (assembly GCA_002245475.1). NCBI lineage: Eukaryota > Metazoa > Arthropoda > Insecta > Lepidoptera > Riodinidae > Calephelis > Calephelis virginiensis. The sequence goes on from NJDC01002389.1 coordinate 132,516, forward strand.
CCGCTTTACTCAAATTCCTTGACATGACTTGACGACTAACGGCTAAATTTGAATAATTTAAACCCGATTTTTAGGGTTCCGTAGCCAAGGGCCAAAAACGGAACCCTTATATTTATATTAGATTCGTCATATCTGTCTGTACAGCCAACCTTATGTCACCACCACTATTTTGCGAAACTATGCCGTCGAAATATGCTAAGTAGATGTTTTCTGTGAACTGAAATTCATGAAACTGAAATATTCAAATTTTATTGATAGAAAAAAAGTATCTTCACGCCCGTATCCCCGAAGAGGTAGGCTAAGGTACAACCAAGGCACCCACAACTAGCCGAAGATACTAAGTCCCACAATGTGATAGGTGGCAAGCCTATCGCCAACCGGGCACATTTCCAATCACGAGCAACGTTTTTTTTATTAGAAAATTGAAAAAATCCAATTTTCTTTTTGTTGCCCGACCCGGGATTCGAACCCGGGACTTCATGCAGTCATGCCCAACAACTGAATCGCTAGACCACAGAGGTTTTCCAAAATGGTATAGAGGTTCCTACCATAATTATTTTTATATTGAATAGTTTGCGCGAGATTCGCTTTCAAAGTAGTAAAATGTCCCTCCAACGATAACACTAAAAAAACATGTGATGTGCCATGTTCAATTCCACCTACAATAGTTTTACTTAACTGTTAAGAGATGTCACTGTTCAGTAAGAGCATTTATCTTATGGTTATTGCTGCTACGGAATCTTACATGGGCGATTCCGACTTGCACTTGACCGCGTTTCTATAAATCGGGTAACTTGATGCAAATTTCAACTTGACTAATGGCAAACGCTAACGCCAATGCCAAAATCTAAAGTAAAAAAATCGTGTCTAAAATTTGATGTAACGAATTGGAGGACAGGGGTTAAGTTTGTAAGATATTGTTGCAGATAGATGTATTACGTAACAAGAACGATTCTTGTAGTTTAAATTATACAAATTCCTATTTAAATTCTAGATATCACGTAATTGGTTTTTAATTGAAAACAATTTACTACCTGACATATCATTAGCATCAATTAACACAATATCTCTAATGATTTTTGAAACCTTTGATTTATAGGTCTTATTTACGAAATGTAAATGATAACTTCATAATTTCTTATTCGAACTCAAACCTAGTTAGCATATTACATTTTTTTTTATCTCATCAACTTTTGAAGCCCTTGAATATCTGAAACTTAAAAGGGGCTACTACTAGGTTGCAAACTAAACAATTCGCGCCAAGTGATATTTTTAAATATGGACAATGTGGAAAAACTGAATTTATGTAATTTTTAATATTACCACTCAAGCAACATAATATCAAAAAGATATGTAAATATCTATTTTTTTTAAAAAACTCCGAAATGTGATTTATTTTTGTAAATCAGAAATAACGAAATATATTATCTAGTTAAATGAATAGTACATACTTAGATTACATATACGCCCGTATTCCAGAAGGGTAAAGCAGAGCAATAACCAGCGCACTCACAATTATCCGAAACTAGTCTTACACGTTGAAAGGTAGCACTTATCCGATCCTTCAGCAACGCCGGTTTTATTAGAAAAGTTGGAAAAATACACTTTTAGTTGCCTGACCTAAGCATCGAACCCGAGACTACGTCACGTAGTCAATACGAACACCACACTAATAGACCACAGGCGATTCGTAATGATAAAAACTACAAGCCGTCTTTAGACCATAAAGGTGGTAATAATGCTTTGGCAACCAAGTCCGGGATATCAAAGCTCTTGCGTAACAACAGTGACAAGTACTGACATTCTAAAAGCATTTAGCTTAAGAGCCCGGGTCTAAAGCCGGGGATTTAAATTGTCATATTGTTATGAGAAGATTTAATTTACGAGGTCAGAATTGTGTTTGAAACTAACTGGATAGTGTTCAAACACGGTAGCTCAGTTCTCAGTAAACTACCCGCTTTATTTTATCACAAGTAAGTTACTTGCATCTGGAACGATAACAGCTACAGTTTTATATACATTTTTATGGTTTTCCAAGCTAGCTCGTAAAGTACTTACACGAGAACTAAAACTTTGTGCTAATTTTAATAACGTTACTACTATGTTTAAGTTTATAACAAAGTAAAAGATGTAAAATAAGCCTCTATTTTGCTAATTCCGCGTAAGTAGTGTAACCGTTGTGGCAAATAATCCTCCAAACGACACAGAATGTGACAAGCCTAACTGACGTTCCCACCACCCACCTCCGCGACCAGAACACGAATATAGGAAGAGCTCGGGAAACAATATAAATTGTCACGTTCTTTACATGTGACAACCCTACCTAAAGTTCCCACCTCCCACCTCCGCAACCAGATCACAAATAGAGTCCGAACACGGGAAACAAAACCACTTGTCACGTCCTTCGCCAACTTTGTCGAAGCACTCACCACAGAGAACACCAAATCGCACTCGACGTACGACACACGTGTCGTCGTTTGTACGGTACGGTCGAATTCCTGAGGATGCCTCGGTGTAGAGGCGAAACGTACGGATTTATGTCGAATTTTGAAATTCAGGTCTGTTTTGTTTATCATGTGTCAATTTTTGAATTTAAGTTAATCTAGGGGTATATATGGGTATTCACATCTCA
>NJDC01002392.1:0-21346 GCA_002245475.1 Calephelis virginiensis
TCTATTATTGAAAATTGCGTCAGATTGCTTCAAACAAATAATCACAGAAAATTTATCGGCATCGGAATGAAACTGCGCACAATAAATCAATATGACACATACTAACAAATGACGGTAGATTTTAAAAAGATGTCATAGCTCCATGTAGGTGAGGCCACGAACTTTTGGATCCACCCTCGTATAATAACGTATCCTACTTTATTTTTGATAATCATATATTTTATTCTTTTGCATACAAATAAAGTATCCAAAAATACTTTATTTTCAACCTTTACAACGATGCATACAACAAAATTCACATTATGAAAAGTATAGTTGAAAAATGGCAATATATGAAATTAAAAATGCATCTGATAACTTAACTAATATAAAAAAGTTATTTCTTACCTACTCTCCATTCCCACCACTTCAGCTTTCACTGAAAGAATCTTTTCAGTAATGAATCGAAAGAGGCGAGAAGAGAGAACAGAGAAATTTAATTAAAAATGAATCATGTATTTATTTAAATTATGGTGATTGTCAGTCAAGCTTTGCAACATTTAAATAATTGTTAGAATGTGCTGAAAGCAAACAAAAATACGTAACAACATAATATTTGAAAAATACTTTTTTTTTCTTCGTAATACTTTATTTTACCTATCTCTATCCTAACCAGTTTATACGTATTTTTGGTCAAAAAAGTTGGCAACAATAGGTGGAGCATTTATTGTTACGTGCTCAATGTCAATAAGAAATAAAGACTTCATTTGGTGATAAAGCGAAGAATCCTGGCATGAAAAGGAGTTCGATACCTGTGTATGAATCCGGTAGCAGTTATGTGGGTGGGTGGGTGCCGAACCAATAAGAAATTTTAAATATATTTTTTTTAAACTTTTCGAAACCAAAGACGAAAATTTCAATGAAACCGAATTTTTTTTGGGATTAATTTTAATGTAACAAACGAATACAGTGGCTAAAAAGCAACTATCGTTTTGTTTCGCCGTAATTAAAAAATGTGTTTCTTTCAGAATTTTCAACGTTATCTGGCACACCATTAGCAACACGCAACAAGGCTGAGAATGTTGAATTCATGTTTCCAACAGTTCTTAAAAGCTAACGAAACAGAAGCTGTGTTTTTTGAAATTATCTTAATATCACTATATAATCCTGTAAAGATCAAGTTGTTAAAAGTGCAACGCCTCCTAACTGCCAAACTGTTCGCACGCTATTCGGGAGAGCGTGTGGAAAAAAAACAGCTTTCGTAAAATTCTTTCTTGAAAAGGTTGCTAGCTCCAAGAATATATAGTTATATTTTTCTAGAATAGAATTCATGTATACTTAATATTTATTTACTATATTATATTTATGTTATCATTTCAGTTTGTGAGATCGCCAGTAACGGCTGGCGGACCATTCTGACCGCTGTGGCTGCGTCTCCGAAGCTTATTACCTCCGTCCTCGTGGTGTCTCTGGCGAACTTGACTCCTAACTTCGAAACCTTCAACAGCATTACCTGTGGATTCAGCATTTTAGTTATAGAGCTTCTCAGGCAGGTACCATTAGATATTGCTGCGAATTTTTTTTCTTCTAAGTTTAGATTCTAATATCTCCCCAGTTCCTTAAATCCACCGTCACGGTGTGGCAGCACCAACCACTCAGCTCATAAAAATATATTTGATATTACGCTTCGTGTAGTAGTGTCTAGAGAGGTTAGTTGGTCATAGCTCTTAACCCAAATATCCTGAGATAATAACAAGTTTTATATACTTTTGTATGTAAAAGCCGAGCACAATGACACGGAACTGAGCTGATGGAAAGTGATGTCGGGGTCTAAGGTGATGATGTTGTGGCTAAACGAAGCCTTTAAAGTCACTCTCACTTTTTATAATTCTAAATTATATTCCTCTGGGACCCTGCTTTCGGTACACAGTTCTAATATTTAGCAGTGCGAATAACATAATCATTGGTGAAGTTTCATTACGTAGAATAATGAGGAAGACATATATGTAACTATAGAGCAGGACACCCATATATAGTACTTATGCCTTATATGAATCTTAAATAGCAGTTGTAGGTATCAATTAGGTCCGCGTATACGCATATTCGACCAATTGTTTCTACTTCTCCGAGAAACTAAATTACGAATCATGAGATACGTAAGAATTTGAGCCGGATGTGATGATTCTGTAGGAATGTAATGAACGCTTCTGTCTTGTCTTATGGGATACTTGTTTCGGGAAATTCTGCACATATAAATACCATATTTGTATTACAGAAAAGAGCTATTAGAGCTATTTATAATCTTAAAGTAAGGGATTCCCTAAGAGAAAAAAATCAAAGAAATAAATATTTTAACCTTCAGTTCTCAATACATTTATGAGAATTTAATGTATGTTAAAAAAAAATATGTATGTTTACAAAAAAATGTGATGTTCACGACGTTAGTACGAGGAACAAAAATAATCTAGCTGTATACAAAACTCGTCTCCATAAAATTAGTAAATCCTTTTTGGGTCAATGTATATATTTCTCCAATAAGCTGTCCATTAATATTAGAGATCTACCTTTAAATAAGCTTAAAAAATGTATAAAAGCGAAAAAAAAATTATGTCAAAAAGGTCTCAGAGTATTTGGAAGATGAACATGGTTGGGAATAGAGGTTTCAATCTCCCACTACAATTTGTAATGTGATTTGTTGTACCTTTTATTTAAGTTAAAGTAAGATTGTTATTTATATTTTTAATCTAGTCTATATTGTAATTATTATTATTGAAAAAAGACAAGCCCGCTGAGTTTCTTTCGCCGGATCTTCTCAGTGTGTGGCCGCGTTCCGATTCGGTGGTAGTTAAAAAAAATGTCGACGCGCACAAATACCACTTGTATGGTTCAAGTGAATAAAGATTTTTCTGATTCTGATTCTGCTTAAGGAATACCTTACAATATAATAACAATATCCGACTTTACAAAATAGCAAGTGGTTTCTAAATAATCAATGTGCTTACAACCTTATAGATTCAGACTGTATAATATTTTATAGCTAGTAAGTAGCGGGAGTCAACGGCAAGCTACGATAGAGACATAGTCCGGTGAAGTTGTAACAACCTCGCGGTCAGCAACATATTAGCCATTTAAAAAAAAGCAATGGTAGGTAATGGAAACTAATAGTAGGTGCTTACATCGGTGTAGACCACCGGCGCTGTATAAATTCAATATTTTTTACGCAAACACTTCTTGATTTAACGTCACGGCAAAATAAATTGTATTTGTGGTGACAGCTTTTACCCCATTACTAATAAAACTTACGCGCCCGTTGATCTGGCTTGTAACTTCATTTTTTGTTAGCAATATTAAAGTTACACACCAGATCAACGGGCGCGTAAGTTCTATTAGTAAGGGGGTTTGTGTATAATAAAGTGTATTCCTTTATTCATTCATTTATTTATTAATATATTTCTCCTGATCCTGAACGAAAATACGTTACGCTTCCCAATTTGCAGATGGCTACCAGAATCACCACAGTGGCTATTGTACAACAAAAAGATCCCCGAAGCAGAAAAAATCTTACTTAAAGCTGCAAAAACCAATGGAATTAAACTGGACAGCAATTTTAAAATAAGACCGGTGAATCACATTGTACGTCTGTAAGTCAGCTACATTTTATTTCCAGTTCCGTCACACTAATGGCTTGATTATCTTATTCCGGTGATTAAGGCCACAGCCAAGGGCTCAGCCACGTTAACCTTATATTAAAAAAAAACCGTGTTTTTATTTGCTTTCCTGTGCATGGTTTGTATATGATAAGGCACCATACAAGCACACGGATTTCCTGGTGGTAAAAGACAACCAAAGCTTACAGTCACATCAGAGGTTATTAGTGCGTCCTTGTTTAAGACTAAAGGGTACCCTGCCCTTCTTACCGTAGCACAGTGTCAAACACTGACGTTATGACGACAAGAATAGATATGTGGGTGCATCTCTACCCGGTTAAGTTCAGCTCAGCACTGCACCACCAGTGGTCTTGTTGGCAATCGAAGCCACGCAAAAGGGCAGATGGTCTCCTGGTACAAATACCCGAACCAACAGCTTCCCGCTGTTATAAAAGTATTAATAGTAATACCAAATAAAATTGACAAAATGCGACAAATGGAAAATGGAAGTTCGGTACACGTTATTATTCTCGTTTTCATTAGTCAATTCAGGAATTTAAATTTTAAAAAACAATATGTTTTTCTCTTCGGATAGTGGGTACTAAATAACTATGATCACGTGTACAGGGAAATTTTGTGTTTAATATGAATTTGGCATTTCGTCTTTTTCGTTATAATCACAATATTTTCTGTTTACACACATACATACCTACATATCTTTACGCCATGTCCCTTACATGTTATGCAGAGAGTCGATTGCTAAGTCTCAGGATCCTTGCATATATGCCTGGCTTCCTCCACATTAATTACCCTTTACATATAAAGACACCGATTTGGAGACCGTGGAGAGATCGTGGAATATCAACCTAGGTCTCCCGGGTACCCACATCTTGCGCACATCCATCTACACTTGCATCGTATATCCGCTTTGTCAATATTTTAGCTGTCATTTTTTCCATGTGATCGAACCAGCGGAGCATGCCCATAATTATACAACTTACCGTCTATATTAAGTATATCTACAAGTTAATGATATTGTTTAATATTGTTATTTATTTCGTTTGACATCAATTAGTTAAACATTATGTATTAGGTACAAGTCTATCACTTGGTAATTTAAAAATATTTTATTATGATAAGTTTTTATCCTATCTACATACAGTACCGCCGTTTCCAAACCTGGCCAGACAGGAGAAGAAACGGCGAAACAAACTTCCCGATAACCAAGATATTTCATAATTATATTTGTTAAAGAATATCCCCCTTACTAATAAAGCTTACGCGCACGTGGATCTGGCGTGTAACTCTTCTTTTGCTAACAAAAAATGAAGTTATACACCAGATCAAAGGGCGCGCAAATTTTATTAGTAAGGGGGTATATATGTTATGAGTTAATCCTTTCTGCAAGTGAGGAGTGAGTTAAAACTTTCTGCAAGCAGGAAGACAAGCTTCAACTTGCCTTGCTGGAGCTAAAAAAAAAAAAAGAATTGTGCGAGAGATTAGAAAAAGAACAAGAGGACAACGAGAGAGAAGTGTTAGACATTTTGAATTCGAACAAAAAGCTTAAAAGTGAAATGGCTGATTCACATGAGAGGTTTTTAAGTGTTTGCCAAGAATGTGACCAGCTGACCCATATGGTCAATTCATTCGACCAGTGCAGTGTTGAGTTCGATCAAACACTCAAACGCAACATTGAGTTGGAACGCAGACTCAGCCAGGCTCGGCAGACTATTGAAGACCTTGAGTGTATCGATCAGGTAATCAAGTTAGTGCAGACACAATCACAGTTTGAGGAACTGTTCGAGAAATCATCATCCATTTCACACAAAGCAGAAGTAAATTGTAAGCCAATTCCTGCAGCAACTATTGATTTTACAGCATTGTACGAAATTCTAAAAAAACTGTGTCTTTTAGAATTCGATATATAGAATAGAATTTTACTATGAAAGTAGGAATAAACTAAAAAAGTATATCAAAATAAACAAAATCATTAAAAGGCCTCAAGAAAAAATTTTAGAAAAACAAGCTCTTGTTAAAAAGCTACAATTTACGTAAAGAAAATTATGTTAAAACTAAAAATAAACTATATATATACACACTAACACAATAACACTGTATTAATACTTTGTATTGGTAGAAGAGGAAACATAAATTTAATTGATTTAAAAAAATATTTCAATAATTTGTCTGTTTTAAATGTTGAGAAAATTTATATTTTTGCATCGCCCTATAGTAAAAATTTGCCATAGGCCGAAAATAATATTCGATATAAATGTAATTTGAAATTACAGACTATGTCAATGTATGACAATAAATTTGAGTTTATTGACTCAAATTCATTTGTTAGAATTAATTATTTAATGACAAAAGATAATTATTATCTTTCTACCTATAAGAGACAAATAGCAGTATCGCTATATACTTTTATATTTAAGAAAGTTATGTACTTGGCTAACACAACTGCTTCTATTGAGCAGTCAAGTAATGCTTTTAATTTTAACATGAGCCAAGTAATTTAAATTACTTGGTGAGACAATAGAGATAGCCTCTAGCAACATTTCACATATAAATAGTAACGTTCAATTTAATTTTAGTGAAATTGTTACGACGGACATTCCATATTATGTAAACGTTGGCAAAAGTAACACTAATAAAAGGCACTCATCAGCATACAATATAAACATTAGAAATTGTAATCAAAACATTCAAGGTCTGATGGGCAAAGATTTAGAATTGGAGTTGTTTATGAGATGTAACAATATTGATATATTATGTATAGCTGAACATTGGCTCAAAAGCCATCAGCTCATGTTCAACATCAATCAGCACCAGATTGCCAGCTCATTCAGCAGAACAACAATGATACATGGTGGCTCCCTAATAATTGTCAATAAAAATATTAAATTTAAAGAACGTAGAGATATTGTGAGCCTTTCTATTGAACGAGTTATCGAGATTGCTTGTATTGAGTTCGAGTAATTTATTGTTATAAGCGTATATAAGCCCCCTTGTACGCCTTATGATGAATTTGAAATAAGAATGGATGAGGTCTTGTTTGAAGCCACTACTTCAAAGACCAATGTTATTATCTGTGGAGACTTCAATATAAACATATTAGAATCGTCGACTCAGTCACTAAAGTTTTTAAATCTCTTTAGGTCATACAACTTGCACAACATTTTCTTTGAGCCTATTAGGATAACAGCTACAAGTTCCACTTGCATTGATAATATATTTACAAATATGGCACCTATGGATAAATCAATGATTAATGAGATAGATTCGGATCATTGTGGACTATTAATTACACTGCCAAGAATAATTCAAAAAGCTCAGAGAAAAGACATTGTTTTTGTTCCTGTTAATGCAAATCGTTTATAAAGATTTGAGACTGTCTTAATGGAAAAACTACCAAAGTTGCCTTATCATAAGGACCCAAACATTTTATACAATTCACTTTTTTACCTTAATATAAGCAGTGCACCATCAGACATTTACACCTAAAAAAAATGTCAGTGAATATAAGTCATAGAGCTTTTAGTGAATGAGTAACTTTGGGAATTTATAAAAGTAGAAAAAAGTTATATGAGTTATATTATGAAAGAGCATATAATCACAGCATTGAGTTTAAGGAATATGTAAAAAAATACTCAAAAACATTTAAAAACGCTTGTATTGCTGCAAAATCTAAGTACCTTAAAAATATAATAAAAGAATCAACATATATTTTTTTAAGCCACATCGAATAGATATTATTAATTGTGAAACTGGGAAAAAGTTTTTCAAATGAATAACATAAATTGGAGATTGATGATGTAGACATAAAAGGAGTATTTGAAGTAGCTACGGAGTTTGAAAAATTCTTTACCAACGTTGCAGCTGACACTACTAAAGCCCTTAGGTTATCACATTAGGTGACTGCAGAAATATTGCTAAAGCAATATGTTAATGAGTGCAAAAATACTTTCAAATTTTTATTTGTCGAGGCAAAAGATATAGTTAAAGTATTTAAGTAATTAAAAATACATTAGACTTGTAGGGACATTCTATAAAATTATTGCTTCAGTAATAAACGTTATTGCTCCTTATTTAACTATAATATTTAATTGCTGTGTTACTCATGGAGTATTTCCTGATGTAATGAAACTTAGTAAAGTTGTACCTCTTCTTAAATCTGGAAGTTCAACTGATCCCTCCAATTACCGGCCTATCTCCATTCTACCTAGCATGATTAAAATATCTGAAAAAATTATACTTATTCAAATGTTGTTATTTTTTAACAAATTAGGCTTATTTCATGATAAACAGTTTGGTTTTACAAGGGGTAGATCGACGGTCGATGCTGGTGTGGAATTATTCAAGAAAATCTATGAATGTTGGGAGGATTCACAGGATGCCCTTGGTGTATTCTATGATTTGTCCAAGGCATTCGATTGCGTTAATCATGAAATATTGATCAGGAAACTACGTCATTGTGGAATTAGAAATAAAGCACTCGACCTTCTGATTTCTTACTTGAGTGGGAGAATTCAGAAGGTTTAGATTAATGGCATCAAATCGACAGGTGCTGCTGTTACAATAGGTGTGCCGCAGGGCTCAATTCTAGGGCCTTTTCTGTTCCTTATATCAATGATTTACCTTACTACGTAAGGGATAAACACGGAATTGTATTGTTTGCGGATGGCACTTCACTTTTATTTAAAGTGAAGAGGCAACTAGGTAAGCATGACCAAACGAACACTGCAATTACAAAAGTTGTACACTGGTTCAATGTAAACAACCTTTTTTTTGTATGAAAAAAAAACTAAATTTATCAAATTTTCAATGCCTAATGTGAGGCAAGTAGAAACTACTGTGCAACTTAATGGGAAAAAGTTGGACTTTGTTGATTCCACAATGTTTTTAGGAATGACAATAGATAAAAAGTTGCAATGGGGTCTGCACGTTGAAAAGCACGCAATAAGACTGAGCTCAGCAGCATATGCCGTTAAAAAAATGAGACAGTTAACCGATGTTGACACTGCTAGGATTGTTTATTTTAGTTATTTTCATAGCATAATGTCATATGGAATTTATCTCTGGGGGAGTTCTCTCGATGTAAATACTTTATTTGTTTTACAAAAGAGGGCCATACGTGCAATTTATAACTTAGGCCCAAGAGTTTCCCATAGAGAAAAATTCAAAGAAATTAATATTTTAACCAGTACGTCTATGAAAATTTAATATATGTTCAAAAGAATTTATATTCATTTAAAATAAACTGTGATATACATAATGTAAATACGAGGAATAAAATCAATCTTGCTATGCATGTGTCCCGTTTCCACAGAGTTAGTCATTCTTTCATGGGCCAATGTAAACGATTTTACAATAAACTTCCCGATTTTATAAAAGACCTTCCATTAAATAAATTTAAAAAATGTGTCAAAACTACTACACCGTTGCTGAATGTCTGTCGAATAAGAGTGCTTGGGATTAATTGCTCCTAATACCAATCTCATACCAGTGATTTTATGTAATTTGTATAGAATAAGGGAAAAAAGACAGCCCGCTGAATTTCTTGCCGGATCTTCTCAGTGTGTGGCCGCGTTCCGTTCCGGTGGTAGTTTTAGTATTACATAGACTCGTCACAAGTGCCTCTTATAAGGTGAATGTGAATAAAAATATATTCTATTCTATTATATTCTATTCTATTCTATACACTATGAAACGTTTTTCTAATAGTAAGTCGAAAAGCTTTTAGAGGCAGTAATTTGAAACTACCAGCTATTGTATTTTTCATTATAGACGCGAACGGATATGCTGTATACACTACTTTTAAAGATATTTCTTAGCAAGGCACACGCAACTTTTCACTATTTCTAAAATGTGAATTCCCTAACACTTCACCATTCGTATAAAACAAATAATGATATTTTTTTTAGAAATACACATACAGCCAAAATATGTATATGAACAAGGTAAAAATAAAATTTAGAGTGACTTTAAGAGTGGCTTGCAAGAATGTAACTGATTGATACTACAATCTGAACTCCAAAGAGTCTAGTTAATTCTATAGAATTCCCCCAAATAGGAATATCATATTGCAAAGCGAAAGAAACATACCCGCGATAAGCTAATAGAGATACACGATGATGCTTCTTTTATTGCTTCTCTTGTTTTCCTAATACATATACAAAGCTATCAATTTAATTGTAAAGTGAATCAATAAGCGATTTCCAGTTACAAAATTTATCTATTTTTATTCTTAGGAAATTCGTAAAGTTTTCACTCTCTGTATTTGTATTATTCAAAAGTACATCCAACTTCTTATTATTTTTGTAATGTGCTTGAAGTTCAACTGATTTTGTTTTAGACACGATATTTTTTAAATTATTATCACTAAGCCATGCTGAAAGTTTAGTCGAGTTTTCAGTTGTTTCCTCTTTTAAATCATTTTTACTTTTACAATTGATGACATTGCCATCATTTCCAATAAAGTAGAATCATACTTGTTAGCATGCATTTATATCAATTAAAAAAAGTAATGATCCTGAAATACTACCTTGTGGTACACCACAATTATTAAAAAGATAATTTGAAGTAGGTATAGCTTTTTTTACGGTTACTACATATTTTTGATATTTCAATACACTGCTTTCTGAATATATTTTTGAGTATTGTAAATAACTTATCTCTAATTCCATATTTTTCAAGTTTATTACATAAAATATTTTTTGTAAAAAAAAAACCAAATGCTTTGCTCATATCTAAAAATACAGAGAGTGTTATTGTTTTTACGATTCAAAATTGTGAATTGACTAATAAAGATGATAAAATGACGTGTACCGAACCTTCGTTTTCGCATTTTTGTTCAATTTTAACCGGTAAGTATTTGACGATGTGATAAAAAGAAACGTATGTTGCTGTCGTCTGTAGATACAAATTTAGATAATCATTATTAATGGCCATTTTTAATTAAGAGATGGTCGTTTATAAATATGACCAGAATCTGCTTTTAGGAGTTGTTTTAGTTCTACATATTAAAAAATGTATAATTTTAATGACGATATGCAATGAAATCGGAGTCAGATTTTGTAGTTTTATTGGCCTTAAATTGACAAATTTTCGAAAATCTTCGGAATGAGGAACCCGGAAATTTTTTACGGTATTAATAATATAGAACACATACGTTTATTTAAAGTGAGGAAGCCCAAGATGATATTTTTGCAGTAACTCAGGCGCGTCAAATTAAGATTAGGTACAGGGAATCTCTTATGATTTCCTATACCAATGTTAAGGCCCCACACTTAATCATCCAGAAGAGTCAATCGCCGCACTCCCCCGTTCCATGATTACTATGAAATATTGCGCTCTAAAGTAAACATCATAAGCGACAAATCACTATTTTTGACACTATAAAAGTAATGTGAAAAAAAAAATATAAAAACTGAAACGATTATCTTTTAGATATAATACTTATCTATGTTTATGTTAAATCTGGTGTCGATATTTTCAGAATTGAAGTAGACAGATGGGTTTTGCTTTTAAAAAAAGGGTTAACTTTTTGATTTTTTTCTATCGAGCAAAGTGAAATGAATCGTGTTTTGAAAACAATAGTCTTGTAAAGCATATTAATGTTAATCTTGTATATTTTTGTCACCAAGATCCATGATTGCTTTGTATGAAAAAAACATTATATTGCTGACGTATTTTAGCGTACATGGGCCCTGAAACACCTTAATTTTGTATCAAATCTCTATATAGAAGCGCGCATTTAGGGTTATCTGTTTATTTTTTTTTGCCTTGAGTATATGCTCGAGCATATCGTAATATAGTACGGCGGGTTTGTTGCAATAAGTGCATGTTTTGTTGATTTCAACAAGACTTCCGAGAATAAAAGGGTCACAAATATTAAAAAACCAAGTCATCTTGTTTTCATTGTCCATTACGACAAAATGTTTGATTGACATATTTCTGTCATCAGAGACTATAACCATAGTAAAGACTAGCGGCCCGTACGTGCTTCGCTAAGTATATGACCGCATATTAAGAGAATATAATCACTACGTTTTAACCGCGTAAACGATATAACACAATAAAACAAAAAAAGAAAAAAAACGACTGAAAAAAGTTTTAATATGATAGCACAATCCTCACCTGAAAAAGTTTCAATTTGACAGAAAAATATGCAGTGAGTGCTATCTAACACGTGGCGCAGCCTAAGTATTGAATGGCTGTCACTAATAATAATATCGGCTAAAGTTCGGTGAAGTTGTAAAAAATCGTAAGATTAGCAACAAATTAGTCATTAAAAAAAATAATAATATCGAATGATAAATAAAAAAAATGCTTTTTTAATGAAAAGGAATATTTATAATAAATATTTGTTAATATAAAGTGTTCTTGTGCATTAATACCGAAAAAGTAGCATAGAAGTTAGCACACATAAAGATAGTTTAACTGAAATCAGACTGAAATCATTATTTGATGAAAGAAAATAGAGAAAGTTTTTTCTGTTAAATTAAAATTATAAGAAAACTTGAATAAACATTCGACTATTTTATAAGCTGTAGGAAATTTAGTAGGAATGTAGCTGGGACTCGATTCTATGTCAGACTTTTTGCCTCCAATGAAATGATCATGTGCCTTTGGAGTCCACAATGAGCCATCAATACTGCAAGGAAAATTGAAAATTTTTAATATTTGATATTTAAAATTTATGATCATTGATATGGATAATCTTTTTGTTTAATATTATATTAATATTATATTAATATTGTATTCTTACACTTATTAAAGTGGCAAAGAGTAAATTAATCTTAAATAATTAATAAAAAGTTTATAATAAAAAAATCTATCTTATTTTTTAATATACAATTATGCTAAATTATGCTAAATTTAAAAATGTTTAAATATTTTTTTTTAATTTACAATAATACTTCCTAGCATTTTATAAACTTACTATTTTTTTAAGTTTTACTCCTTTCGAGAGTTTTATTGTTACGGATAGTAAGGTTATGAATCAATCTACTTACTTTTGTCTCCTAATAGCGGCTATCCATTTTTTCCTTTGATTTATTTTCCAACTTGCTGTTGGAAATTTATAAAAATGACAAGCACTTTTTCTACCTGTATTCTTACAACTTACAACACAACAACTTTTGTGACTCATTTTATGTTATTTTATTTAAATAAATTTTACATAACAATTCACTTGTATATTTAGCTAACTCGAAACATAAAAACAGCCCCCCGTAGTATCAGATATAGCCACGGGTAGCGCTGACGGTAAATCAGTTTCTCCCCACCATGGCTTCGCACTGAGCGAATAGGAATATATTATACTCTTTGAATCTCAGAGACTAAATTGACATTTGCAATGTTGTCAGTTTTTTGCGATTTATAAATATTGTTGTGCCATTATCGAGAAATGATGACAAAATTTATTACCTACCGATTTTCACAAGTTACATTGGAAAATCGGATCATGTGTATTTAAAACGAATAAATACACAATTAATATGTTTCATAATTGTATTCATAAAACAAAATTCATTAAAAAACAATACTTACTTTTTTAAATATTAATTTATTTTATTATTCTGATGATGACACGATATTTGAGTATTCAAAATTATGCAATTTTTCATCTACATACCTACTATATAATAAACCTATTATTAATGTCATCGACTTTATGTATGGCCCAGTTGACAATTAATTTTGTGTTTTTCAATGCATGGATTAAACAGTCCTTCCTATTACTGTGGAGTTATGGGAAGCCATCCAAAAAAGCTAGGTTTTAATTTAATTTTAAAATCTTATTGTTTGCGAAACAAGACAAACAAACTGTACCTAAGTATTATTTTTTATGGCAAAATATACCGAACAAGTAAGCGGCTCTCCTGATGGTAAGAGATGGCGGCAGCTTATAGTCATCATATACTATATTGTAAGTGCGTTTTTGCGTGGCGGGGGTTTTATGTGGAGTCTACCGGCTGTCCTACCCTCCGGGCTAGAACATGACATTGCCACTAAGTCTTTACTCGCCACTTGAGGGCTGCTAGGAGTCAGGCAGGACGGTAGATGTTCTAGTCTACTCGGAGAAATATCAACGTTATACTTCTCTAACCATTCTTAAAAAATATGACTAGGATTTATGACGATTTTAAATAAGTCTTAGACATAAATTTCCCAAAGTTGGGGTAAGACTATTTCACACAGAGGATTCAAACCAACACGAGGGGAAATGTTCGAGTATATACTAACTAAATTGTAACTATACAATTATATCCATGCATTAGTATCCGTACCACCAATGATAGAATCATATAATTTGCTTTCTTTGAGATTAGATCAATATTTGAAATTTGTCCAGGCCCCAAGGATATTTTTTTTATTTAAAACATGACGGATTATAGTAAAACAATAATGCAACAAAACTTTAAAGGAAATAACTATAGGTAATTGATAACTTGCAAACCACAAGCACAATAGACATAATTTAAACATTTTAATAGATTGAAGGACGAAAGGTTATAACAATTTACAAATTTAGGGTTGCAGTATTAAACAAAAATAAGTTTTCCATTCTTCGGAAATCGACATAAATTTACGTTTCGAAAAAATCGGTATCATAGGACAGCACTACATAAAAACACAGGTATCGTTATTTGTAAAATTAACATTTATATCTGTCAATTCAGTCTCTGAGATTAAAAATCAGGCTTTTAGGCATAACATACATTATTAAGATTTGATGAGGTCGCCTACGATCAAATGACTGTAATTATTCTTCAGCTTCTAGATGCTCAACGCACTGCTAAAAAGCCTCACATGACTTTTTTACATTCCACTATTTAGTCGACAAAGTCCAATGAGTCCCCATGACGCTGGAGTTACTACACATTTAGCATTGCGGGCTCTTCTACTACTAATAACTCAGTATATTTGTTTAATGAATATAGTGAATCACAAGATATAACATTATTTTAGACACAGTGCTTCTAAACTATCTGACAAACCCGCACAAAGAAATTTTCAAATATTACTTTACAATAGGCCAATCATAAAAGTGCCGTTCTCGCAGCGATATCAGCAGCCCGCGCGCCCATCATCATTTAACATTTTGAAAATGTTAAAAAATATTTTTAACTGGGATAAGGCTGCAATTTTCATATGTTTTAATTTACATGAGATAAAGACAATGCCAACCTATTTCGATTTTAAGGGTAAGTAAGCGCCAGAATAAAGCATAGTTGGCGTTGGGACGATAATTCAAAATCCGTTCAGACAATGTTGTAATATAAGGGTATATTCTTTCACAGCCTTGAAAAGTGAATGGTAACTGCCGGCCTATTTTGCCGGTAATGTCTGCAAGAATAGTTGTTATATCATAGGACTAAGGGTTATTGATTAATACAATGAACCCACTTCCCAAAAATATTGGATTTTTTAAATATTTGTCTAGTAGGTATAGTTCAGTCATGTAGACCGTGTTGTACCGACAGCACTGGACTAGATAGGATGGATGAAATGGCGATATGTTACGAGGATCATTTGCAATCCAAGAATGTCTCTATTGCTAGATCCATACTTTTACCGATTGCCACAAACTACAAACCTATATAAATGCTTGGATAAATTAGGCTATCCAAACAGCGATCCACATCAATACGAGTGTGCTTACGAGCAATACCGTCTTTACCATAGGGGCACACGGGGCACGTGCCCAGGGCTCCCATGCTCAGAGGGCCCCGAAGGGTCGACCATTTCACTCGCATATAATCTCAAAATATTTTGGTTGGTTGTTTGGTTGACCGGCAGTCGATATTTTTCAGATGTATTCGAATTCGATGTTCGATTCGATTATTCATGCAAACCACTCTAATGCTACACTCAAGCCATCGATAAATGTCGATTTTGTATGTGGTTGGCGAAATAACTTTTATAATTTTTCATCTTGCCCAATGACTTTATTACTATTTTATTGAAATAATAAAATAGTAATAAAATCGTTGAGTCTATGCAGAAAAGAACAAAGTTAAGCGAATAATAATAACAAAAAAGAAAAAATATCTCTAAACATAACCAGTTAAAAGAGGTTCCTGATCTTAGACTGATCTAAAACTGATCCAGTGACCCTGGTCAGACGATGACATTCTGACGGAATAAATTCACGATATTTGGATTCGAAAAGGGCCAGAGTTTTCCTACACTAACATTACGACTTCTCCGAAACATCTTCAAGATTTTCAAATTCACTTGTTTAAACCAAAAAAAGAACATATTTAAATGGATCGCAAGGGAGAAAAAAATACTCTGATTATAAACAGGAAAAGAGAGACTATTTTACTTGTAATGAAAATAACAAACACAAATCAAATGCTGAACTCTGGATTTCAAACAACTGTGAATTAATAATTGCAATGCAAATATGAATGTTTTATGACTCCGTCAGTAATGTGACGACGATCTAGTGAAAGAAGTCCCCAAAATTTAAAAATGAAAATGAAAAAATATTTATTTACGAAATATGTGTGTTAAAAACTTGTTAAAAAATTATTTAAGCATTCTGACATTTTCTACCACATTGTGGTGTGCAAATATTTATTATTTATAAAATGTAATTGTTGAATGATGTACATATATTATGTGCATTACAAAATGAGTTATTAATAATAAAAAAAATATATTAAAAAAATTAACCCTATCTACCGTAAACTACCACCGTACCACCAAAATCTAGCCAGTCAGGAGAAGAAACGGCCAAGTTTGGATTCGAAAAGGGCCAGACTTTTTTCAAAATGAACATTAAGATACTTGCCAAAAATATTTTTGGCTGTAAATTGAAGAACGATGAGTGTTTGGACAGAAAATGGATCGTTTATTATTCAACAAAAAAATCTGTGTATTGCTATTGCTGCCGTTTATTTAATACCACTACTGGCACTAGACATAGTTTGTGTTCTCCAAATAGATATAAGAATTGGAAGCATATAAGTAACTTATTGATTGAAGAATGAAAACTACTGGACGATTTGATAGTGAACTGTTGTCCCATTATAATCCAAAAATTAGCTTTTGGAAAAATTCTTGAAATATTCGACCAAACGATGGATAATTTGACAGATCATCTTAGTGTAAATAGAGTCCTAAATTCTCTTGCCAATACTATGAATGCTTTGCAAAATTGTTATTTAAATATTTTTTTTAATGCATTATCCTTCATCGCAAGTAACATGAATCAACCAGGAGATACTATAAACGAAGCCCAAATCTTAGTAAAAAAATGAAAAAAATTGAGAATGTTTTTCTGACTGAAATCGGGAATGACTTTTTGAGGAACTACGAACAAAAAATTTCTTAGTTTCCAAAATGTTGACGTTTTGTCAAAACTCAACCAATCTATGATCAGTTATGTCTATTACGCACGTA
Source organism: Calephelis virginiensis (assembly GCA_002245475.1). Lineage (NCBI taxonomy): Eukaryota > Metazoa > Arthropoda > Insecta > Lepidoptera > Riodinidae > Calephelis > Calephelis virginiensis. Next base: position 17,046 of record NJDC01002392.1, read on the forward strand.
ATCAAATTATTACGTGCACTATTGATGCAGTATGAAATTAGTGCTAAATAAAAAAATCAGATGCTAATTACAACAAAAAATTTGAAGGATCATCAGAGACTCATCAGTTGAGAAGCAAAGAAAATTTTTGTATTAGTAGATACTTTTATTGAATATCACCATCTCGTAGCTCTGTGTACTCGTGATTTGAAGAATTAAGATATGGGCGAAATTATTTCTACGACGATAAATGTGAACGGATGGCCAGCGACTGCCATTACTGAATCTAATATTGATACCATTCGACAGTTAATTATGACTGACAAAAAATTACTTGTCAGCAAATTCGTATTAAATCAGGCATGGGAATAAGTCAAGTACAAAACTTTTTACATGAGCCACCAAAGGTTCGGTAGCTTTGCACTCGATGAATATCGCAAAATCTAACGAAAGACCAAAACCGACTGCGTGTAGAGTGGCGCCAAAAAACATAAGAAAGTTTAATTGAGAAGAGTCATTCGCTGTCTATAACATTGTGGCAGGTGACAAAACCTGGTTTTATTATTTCGATCAGGAAAGAAAATGTCAGTCTACAGAATGGGTCTTTCCTTTTGAAGAGTTGCCAACAGCAGTTTAAAAGTGTCGGTACATTGACAAAAGTTGGTTCGGTCTTTCTTCATGAAAAGTGGAAATTATGTAACAGTAGGTATTACTTGAAAATCAAAAAACAGTCACTACAGATTGATATGTAAAAAAAATCATTGCTTAACCAGTGTCTCGGAAAAAGTTCGCGAAAAGCGTCTTTGCAGCCACGACATCCTTCACAACGACAACATGTGCGCACATTTCACTAAGGGAACGAATGCGCAGATATTTGCTTCAAATGTGGAACAGGATGACGCATCCGCCACATAATTCGGACTTCGCATCTGGCGGCTTTTTTTCATTTCATTCCAAAGAATACGATTTTCAAGCCAGGAAGTGGCGGTGAATGCATTCCAAGAAGCCGTTGAAAAATTCCCCACTAAAGACTGAAACCACTGCTTCACATAATGGTTCCAACCAGTGATGTTGCGAATATCAGCATCAGCATCAGCTGATCATCAGCATTGTTTTTAACATCAGCATCCGCATTAATCGATGCTGATTTTATTGCTAATGTTCAGGTCGTGGTCGGCTTTCCTTCCGCGGCAGGAATTTTTGACGAATCACAGCATAAATTGTTACTCGTCATCACAATTGGTAAACAAACACTTTGTCTACATATAGATTTTTTGAAAGTAATTGATCTGGGAGCACGGTAACGCCCCCGCCAAGACGAGCCAAGCTTAGCGCAAGGGCGCGCACTACCTACTTTTTCACAGTCTTTTGTCGTTTTTTTGAACCCTCATAGAGTAAGTTCCAGATGTTCCAGATAGTTCATATTCTCAGAATATGGTGTCAATAATAGACTTATTAAATATACAAAGTCTCAATGGAATAGTTCTAGTAGGTACTTAAATTTTATTGATATCTAAAATATACCGAGTTCGTCATCGACACACTGATGATCATCAAAATGTTTGGCTACTCCCTGAAGTGCTAAAAACTGAAATTTGGTATGTAATCTAAGTCACGGCGTTGACAGCTGATGTATTTTCTCCTTTTCTAAGAAGTTTGGCATCAGTCAATTTTCCCGCTTGTCAACGTCACCGATTTTACCCTTTTGTCAAATATGGCATATCAAAAGTCAGTCATCACAAGATGGATTATTCTCGGCAGTCAAAATAAAAAATGTCAAACTGGTTCTTCGGAATCTTACGTTCGTCTTTTGTGTTAATTATATACCAACAAATTGAAATGATATCGATATATTTTGTTGACATACGACCGAATTTAAAAGGGATGCATTTTATATTATTTGTTACAGAATTTAAATTTAATCTTCATGATCGTGCATTGTTATTATTAATTTTTTAAGTATTTTTGATCTCCAATTCACATATTATAATTATTTTGTAATAAATTAGTTACAAGTATGAATTATTGTATATTATGTTTTTAGAAAATTTAGTTCAAAATTGACTAAAAAACTGGAGGTATCTAACATTTAGCTGAAATCAATTAGTTCATTTTTAAAAATCAAATGCAACGACTACTATAACACTAACAAATAAAATGAATCTTCGTACGTAGTCAGAGAAAAATATAAGTAAAATAGTGATGTAAGTAAAATTTAGACTAAAATAGATGTTTTTATTTCTATAAATTTTAAAGAAAGAAAAGTTTCGCTCCAGACAGAATTTGAACCTGTAACTTTTACTTCGTAAGCCGTCGAATTGTCTAACTATTTGAGCTACTGAGGATTCAAGTCCCGTGGCCTTTGGTCTTAAGACGACGAATAATAGTAAAAGAATTAGAGAAGACACTAAGGAAGGGAAAAACGAATAATATAGATAGCCAAGAAAATGTAGTAAAAACAAAAATCAAAAACAGAATTTCCAGTAAAGCTTGAGATAAAAATACCTTTAGAGAAACAAAAGTTACGACCATTATAAATGTGAATTTCATCTGTAACTGTCTATAGGAATTAACTAACTACCCGCGTTAACGAGTAAGAATTGAATCGAAAATTTCGCCCCGGGGCTTGAATCCTCAGTAACTCATATGGTCAGAGCATTCGTCGGCTAGAAACCAGAGGTTACAGATTGTCTAGTGCAATTTATATCTTATTCTGTATGCAATGACATCTCCCTTTTTAAGTTACTAAGAATATTACATTTATTATTTTTATGTTACAAAAAATATAAAAGAGAGGTTAATTTAAATTGAGAGCTTCTCCTGTAATTTTTGTCAATAGCTATACTGCTCGTTATGAGCATATTTTTTTTAAATATTGAAAAAAAAACACGATCACCGAAGGACATCAAAAAAGTTTATAACTTTACCCAAATTAAGAATATATGTTTCTGCAAGAAATTCAGACAAAATATTAAATACCTATATAAAATACTGCTTAAACAAATTTCGAACTTACATGATACATAATCTAAAAATAATGTAGCGCATAGTTTCCTTAACTTGAAGTACATGAGCTACATTTTAAATTACCATCAGAAATCATCCCCTTTAGGTATTATGGGCCACTATTAGATAATTAAAATCAGTTTTGCTACAAATTAGATACCTACCTAATAGTTTATTTAAAATACGACGTTTATTAGCAGTCTTAAAACTTTAATAGATAATTCTATCCAACCATTGTGGTTTAAAGTATGATCCATCAACAATTTATTTGACAACCTTTTGCAGCGCATGTGCACAGACGCCACCAAGCGTGAAAGCCTGAATAATGCCAAACTTGCTGTAACGACGTGCTGTCCTATCTGTACTCGTACCTAAGTCTTTATAATTTGTGATCTAAGTTTAGTATACAACAGACTATATTGCGATTATCAATGTTGTAAGTTTTTTGCGATTCTTAAATAGTGCCGTGCCGTTATCGAAAAATGTTAACAAAATCTATTACCGATTTTTACAAGTTCCACTGGAACTTATAAAAATTTACTGAAACATGTGTTTTTAGAACTAAATTATACAAATATAATATGCTTTATAACCGTAGGTTAGTAAATGTCATTGTTTATATTTTAACAAAACAAAAAACATTTGTATTTTTAAATATTAATTTAATTTTTAATGACTTAATGACTGGGTACAACCCTTATGAATTAACTTTGCACCTAGAGCTGTGGCGTCATTTGTCATTTTTTTTTATTCATTTATCATTTTATTGTTGACAAAAGATCTGTTTGATATCGGTAACAAGGATGCTAAGATTGCATAAATTGAATTCGATTTTAAGTATAACCTCGTGTAATTACACAAAAAATTGAGTATTTTCTCTGATTCCCTTTCGATTTCATCAGCAGAGCCAGACCACCTCGGAAGTAAAGAAAGAATCTTTAAAATAACATTCTCCTCTTCAATGTCAGTTAAAATTTAAGGTTAAAGTAACAAATTAATTTAGGTTTTTCATTTTTCGAAAATCGATATTAATTTACGCTTTGAAAAAATCGGTATTACAGGACAGCACTACAAGAAAAACGCATTTATCATTATTTCTAAAATTGACATTTGCATCTGTCAATTCAATCTCTGAGATTAAGAAACAGGCTACCGACCTACTATAGCAACTTATAGAAAGAATCAAACCATAAACATTTTGTGTGAAATGTTGCCAGGACGGCCACATAAGGTTTGCTCTGTAAAAAGATATCAGTTCTCATGTAGAGCCAAGCTTCTGAATCTCCTTTTTTTTGGAATAATTAATATGTTGCCAA
>NJDC01002392.1:21923-61566 GCA_002245475.1 Calephelis virginiensis
AATAGTGACTAATGACTGAAATAAAGAACTAATACGGATGACATAAATTGAAAATTTATAACAAGAAAAAGATTTATTAATACGGAAGACGTGGCTGTATGGACACAGATCCTTTGCTTTTCCCCGACTGGGATAAAATCAAAAAAACAACAAAAAACAATCTCTGAGATTAAAAAACAGGCTACCTACTATAGCAACTTATAGAAAGAATCAAACCATAAACATTTTGTGTGAAATGTTGCCAGGACGGCCACATAAGGTTTGCTCTGTAAAAAGATATCAGTTCTCATGTAGAGCCAAGCTTCTGAATCTCCTTTTTTTTGGAATAATTAATATGTTGCCAACCTCGCGGTTTTTACAACTTCACCGGGCTTTGTGGGCCGAGCAGAGTGCTCAGCCCGAGACATCATTATTTAGTTGGATTGCACTGTTCCCTACAACGCCAGCAACAAGGGCTGTCTCCCAGAAGACCGTACCTCGACTTGGTGCTGCGTTCTGGTTACTGGGTGGACTTGATGGAGGAATAGTGGCGGCTCGTCGCACGGCGTTAGGCGCCGGGCGCAAGAGAGGTTTTCGTCGCCGAGACTGGCGGCGACGGTGTAGTGTAGTATCCTGTGAGTTTCTGTTGTTTGGATTGGGAGGCTCGCTTTTGCCGCGGTTATTGGATCCAGTGGATCCGATAGGACGTGACGGGGTCTCCTAAGTTTGGCGGACGCGTTTACGGGCAGTGTGTCTGAATCTCCACGGCCTAGCTCTACGGACCCTAACTACATAAATTCTACGCATCAGTAATAATATATCGCTTGGCTGTTTCGTTACTTATTTCAGAAACTAAATATTCGTATCACCTCCACGATGGTAGCGAAACGACGAAGCTATTTATTTATACTGAAGTTAGATTCGGTAGAGTTAGGTCGTGTAAATTCAGAAGCTTGGCTCTACATGAGATCTGTTATCTTTTTCACAGGGCAAAACTTATGTGGTTGTCTTGACAACATTTTACATGAAATGTTTTTCGTGAGTTATAGTTTTATAAATAATGCCTTCGCCACTAAGAAGTGAATAATGGAAGTACTTTACATTACTCGTAATTAAACCAAACTTGCCCGAGTATTAGGTAAATGTCTGGTTGACGATAAGTTTGCCGACTATCACATTGTGGATCTAAAGTACCTAAGGCTAATCGTGGGTAATCTGGTTTACCTCTGCCTACTTCTTCAGGGATATGTGAGTGAACATGGTTGTCTATTGATTTCCCGAAGAATATATGCCATATATTCAATTGCCAGAATTTCATTTGCCCGAATTTTTATTTGCCCGAATGTTTTGTTATTTATCCATAATATACCTGTGACATACTCTTCTTCGCCCTAAAATTAGTTTCCAAATTGATACGAGTGCCATACGTATTGTTATCCATTTTACTACTAGCAATAATATTATTCAACAGAATATTTAAATGCCTTACAAAAATTTGTATCTGCATGAAGTAAAATGTAAATTGTAATAAATATATTACAGTACGATTGTGTATTTCTGATAAATATATGACAATATGATTACAAACAAGAGTTATCCTTATTTCTAATACCTATTTATCTAGTACCTTTTTATACGATCAAAGTCGCTTCTGTTCAAATTTAACCTAACGCATTTGTTCTAAAAAGTGGTTTGCTTACTGGCGCTTCGCCGGCCGCTGCCGCGGTACGCTCGCTTTACTCGATCGGCTCGTGCGTTGTCTTTCATGTACTTAACCTAACCAAAACAAACCATAACGAAATCATACAACAATAATTGATCATTTAGTATAAAAAGAATTTATGTTCTTTTTCTAGAAGTTATTTTTATGGTAAATGATGTTATGACTTGTGATAATACGGCTTACAATCATGCTATCAAATGATATTGTTGAAATTGACTTTATGGGAAACATAGTTTCTAGCACGTGACTAATATAGTAAAAAATGAGTATGACATATGAAATTATGAGAAACAATATTATGCCTGTTGACCATTATAGCAGACGAAATTATGGCAAATGACATTCTGGCAAACGGGTGTAACCGAAGTGAACATATATATTTTTCATTAAATCAGCATCCGCATCAGCATTAGCTGATATTCATTTTAAAAAAATCAGCGTCAGCATCAGCTGATGTTAAAAAAACCTGCATCAGCCACAATCCTCGTTCCACCGAATAAAAAAATGTATAAATGTTGCAGTTATATACTTTGAAAAGCAGTAAATTAATCATTAACCTCTTATCTAGTCTTATTTGTCAGAACCCGGACACATTCTGTATGACCTAAGTATGATCCGAATTTATGAATTGCGTATTACCCGTGTATAAATAAAATGTATATTTTTTAAGTGTTCTCTCTTAATTTCTCTGTTACGTTCATTGACCTCTAGCTACACTCCACAAAAAACCACAGTATGTAATCACCGAAATTCGTACTGCGTCCTCCGTGATTTTTCATTCGCCGGCAGGTGAGCTAGCTTAAATTTCTTGAAGCTAAATTTATTTTCTGTAACGCTCCACGAAAAATTTTGTCACAAAGAAGTTTTACTTCTTACGTGGTATACACACACATACATTATTTAATCATGTTTATAGGTAAAGAAACAGTTTTTATAGGAACCAGTCCGACGCTTGGTCCGATCCGTTGATAAATTTTACCAAAGAAAGATTTAAATAATGTTGATCTTTAAAACTCGTATGTAGCGGAATAAACAACGACCTCGACGCACTGGACCACGAGTACAGACTAGTAAGAGGACTTACACGTTTAGGATAGCTACCACTGTTGAAGGGGCGGAGCGTGTCGGGCCGGGCCGCATCGCATCGGTGGATTTCTGTTACTCAGCGCCAAAGAGTAGAGCAAAAAATAGAGAGGCGTTAAGAATGGAAAGTGGCACCTCTAGTAGTTGTCATACGAAACTTTAGCTTTAAAATATCATTAGTTTTCTATTCACAACAACGATATCGTGTTATTTGGTGACTGTAGGCCGTATCGCGGAATGCTCGCGGGGTGCCGAGCGGAAATCCGCCGCGGAAAAATGTGCCCCGGCACAATGGGCGTTGCTCCGTACAAAATATACGAAAGCGATCAAGGCGGATTATTGCGCAGCGATGCGCCCCGTCCCGATCCGTCCAAAATTAGCGCTATTCTTTTCCGTGAGTGTCAATTTTTCATTAATTTCAATTAATATATTTCTTTGAATACTGTACATAGTGATACATACACTAAATATAAAAATAACATTTCGATGCAAGTTTATTTTTAGACCTACTCGTTAACTGAGTGAGTTGGATTCCCGGCGGGGGCAGCCGTTTGTGTGATCTTTCCGGATTTGGACCTAAACCTGTACCTACAAACCGAGCCCAATACAAAATACATATTTAAAAAAATATGATGTTTAATATAAAAAAATATACCTACATCATCAATACATATTATAAAACAAAGTCCCCCGCCGCGTCTGTCTATATGTCTGTTCGCGATTTACTCAAAAAGTACTGAACGGATTTTCATTCGGTTTTCAACAATAGATAGAACAACTCTTGAGGATGGTTTTAGTGTGTAGTAAGTTTATGTTTTGTACAAACCAACGATATTACAACGATATTAGTTCAATATGTCGGCAAAAAATAAGCCGATCGAGCCTCGAAAACGCTGCCAAAACCACCTGAGTTTTAACAAAACAATATATGGTGGGATTTTTCCGCTTTGATAGATCTAAAAAAAAGTAAGCGTTGGTAGGTATATGTCTATCTTTTCAGAATAACCCACAATAACCGTTTTGTGCGTTTACTTAAAACAATAAAATGAAGGGTTACTTAAGAACACATTTTTAACAATACAGTAATAACCCTTAAACAAATAAATCTGTTAGATACGTTATGCGTGTAATTTAGATCAAAATTGCCTTTTACACTATCAGAAAAAAATTAACAACTAATGAGTTATCAAAAAGCTAAAATCTCCAGGCGCAAAATTAAATATCGTTTAAGCGTAGCAAAGACATGCGCGCTTACTGTATTCCCCCCTTCCCCGGACATACTCACAAACTTTCGCATTTATAATATTAGTAGGATTTTTATTCTTGAATAACCGAAGCGAAGCGAGGGCGGGCAGCTAGTTTTCACATTTTCAAAATATTAAATGGTGATGATTTAACTTCGAGATCGCTGATGCCATAACATATTCAAAGCGGGTTAGCCAGATAGTTTTGTAGCTCTTTTACTTTCAGTTGCTGATATGGTATTCATTGTTCTGCAGGCATACATTCATCTAGACAAAACTTGGACATGTATCGAAGTTTTGGTAGTTCCAAACAACCGCTCTTTGACGTTCACAACTACAACTTTTTGGGTCGTATATTACATATTATGGAGTTCCATATTCATAAGGATAAACAGAATCCCAGAGAAATATGTTACATTGAAAATGCTTAGCTTTATAGTTATGATTGGATGCATTAACCAATGTATGACGAAGAAGTTGAAGCTAACTAAGATTCTGATGCTAAATATAATTCTCATAGCATTGAGTAATGTAGCAGTTATTTTTATTCGTCGTCTGGAAACTAAAGTAAGTATTTTTAAACTGAGGGAATGCACCTTAACCCAGTTTCACCGACTTTGGCGTAGCCACTAAAAACTAAGGTACATAAGCATAAAACATTAAAGAAAATGAATTACCTACGGAATAAAATTAATTTACTATAAAAGAATTGGATAATTTAATATTAAGTGAGATCTCCTCTGTTGATCAAAACTTAACGAATAAGATTTTTTATGGTATCGACGAGTTTGTTGATGTTATCCTACGGCATCGACCACACATCCCAATAGACACACAAACAACACAAATCTTAATTGCCCAAGACTTTTTTGTTTTAAAGTAAACAACATTCTTATGGTAGAAGATTCGGATCGACCCGAGGGGTTAACATAAGCTCTAAACAAAATTATTTTAATAACACTTATAGTCGTCGGAGAAAAACAACCTTATTACATAAAGATGCTTATAAAGTCAAACATTTAGCAAGATAGAAATAATACCTACTCATATATTTTAATGTACTTAATTTATTTTTAAATAGGATTTATCCTAATATCAGCTATATGGATGTCGTCGTCCTAGTTTGGATCTTAGACCATTATTACACTGTACTGACTAAAAGAGACAGTGACATTATTATTTTGTATGCTTGTGTAATGGGTGTTAGTCAGCGATTTTAATACTTTCATAGGAATACATAAATAAATACAATTTATATTTGAGAACCTTTTTTTGTGAGAGGGCAGAGAACATAGCAGTTCTCCTGATGGTAAAAGACAACTGTGGCCTTGAGATAGACCATAGAAGCTATAGGTGGGCCGCAGGCCTGCGGCCAGGGTGTTGGGCCCGTCGTGTCAGTCTATCGGTTACCCTACCTTCTGTAACAGAAAATAACACTGTTATGTCTTAGTGCAGCATAACATTTCATTATCGTATTTCGGGCATCAGTGAGAAGAAATCAGGGGTGCATAGATATCAATAACATCTTAAGTACCTTCTTTATAAGATATTTTTTTTACAATCGAAACTTTATTTTCTGAATAAGCCTACTACAGAAATCATATTCATATCACATTGTGGGAATTTTGTTTGTCCGTCGAATCAAAGCTCAAGATAAGAAGATTCAAAAAACAAAGAAACACTCCGGGACATTCGGGATTAGGTATCTACTCGTATTGCCCTCTCACGGAGCTTCACTCTACTCGTCTTGACGGGGGAGGTACCTGCCTACTTATGTGCCCCAAATAAAGGTATTCGACATAATCGAATTAATAATCAATGTTAACTATTCGACAGGTATCAGATAGTTACTCAATAAGCGCCCTGTAACTCTTTTACTGTTTTATATTCCCACGAATCAAAATGATTTAGTTCTTCCGCGGGAACCCGTTTTAATATACTTACTTATTATTGTTAAGATATAAAGTAGCATGTGGCACTTCCCAGCCTCTACAAATAAACAAACTGTAGGTACACCGTGTCGGTCCACTGCCATGAGAAAAATAAAGGTACACAAGAGAATAAACACTTTCGCCTGTGACGTGTAGTAATTACCATTTTGTGGACTTAAACTAAATACTCTGTATTTTTCAGAAAACAATAATCAATCTCGTTTCATACGTAACGTTAGCTGCAGGCGTTATTATACAGGGTTTGATTCTCAACATAACACCAAGACTGTTCGCGACTCACATACGTGCTACCCTCTTTGGTATCTGCCATTCGTGTGGACAACTCGGGACTATAGGATGCTTCGTGGTGGTGCTCCTCGGTGACTTTGGCGACCTCCCATTGATTATCATGGAGACAGTCTTATCTATAGCCCTTGTGATTTTGTGCCTTTTGCTCCCAAATGTTGATGGGAGAGAACTACCAGATATTATGGATGATATGGACTATTTTTCCGAGTAAGTTTTACTTTCTTTACGAAGACTTCAAAAAAAATTTTTGAAAGTATTTAAAATAAACCAATTCGGATGTATTCCAAGGAATTGGACACAAATAATAAACATCAAAATAAAATAAACTGTGAAGTTAATAAAAAGAAACGTTGCCAATTATACTACCTACCTACCTACTACTGAACCCAATTTGACAAAATTACCAATAATAGACAGGTACTAAAATTGCTAAAAAATAAGTACCTATTTTTACTTTTTTTAGGTAAAATGGTAAATTTTTAATTATAGTAACATTTTGAAATCAAGCTTTTGGCCTTCACATTGAAGTATGTCAGTATCTTCACACCCGTATCCTTAAAGAGGTATGCAGAGGTAGTACTTTGTCCACATTAAACCTATCGCTAAACGGAAAGATATCCAATTCCGGGTATCATGGTTTTTATTAGGAAATTGAAAAGCCAAAATTTGAGTTGTCCGACAGGAAATTGGAAGCTCATGTACCTATACGGCGCCAACCTGACAGCTAGACAACAATAACATTAAATGTGAAGTAAAAATACATAGATATACTCTCTTAGGTGTCTAAAGTCCACGGGTTTTGCTACCATCAGGGGAGCCGTGTGCTTGTTAGCTGTGTTATTTCATAAAAAGTCACAAAGTAAATAACAGTTATAGGTAGGCACTATGGTAAGGTAAAATTAGTCGTCTAAAGAGAGCGTTTATGCCAACCACCTATGTCCTGAAGATACCTTAAAAACTATTGCAAAATTTGACACAAGTAAATAAAATCATGCACAAAATATGATTTATAATTTCTAACATATGATAACCAAGTTACCTACACCTGGACCGATATCCATCCATGCAATATTTTGCGAAACCGATCAAATTTAAAAAAAATAGCAATCCGTACTACTTGTATCCATTACTCAAAAACCTACTATATCTTTGCTATAACGCACTGCGAATAAATAAGACTATAAAACAGGCTAACAACCAACATGTAATTATAATAAGTAGGTAGGTACCTACATTTAAATTTAATCGTCCTGCGGGAACCCGTATTTTGTAGATTGTCAAAACCATTAAGATGGGCAACCCAAAAAACAAATTCTGCTTCACACGAAGAAATTGAGATAAAAGTGTACTCATTTGGTAGTACTGGATACAGTCTATCGAGCGACAATCGAGCGCGCGAGCGACCGCCTGCCCGAAGGACAGGATTGGCCACGATGGGCAGTCTTGTGGTGCGAGCCTGTATTTGGTGGCGGCAAAAAGTTACCGACTCTTGGATGAAACGATAAAGTAAAAGTACTGGTAGCTTCTAATTGTTTTTATTTAAGTACCATTTGTTTGTAGACGCTGTCACATGAAGAGGTTTTAAAGCGTTACTCCGATGAAATAATATTTTTTGTGTGTTGTATTATACACCGAACAAGCACACGGCTCGCCCGACGGTAAGAGACGACCGTTGCCTATTGACGGCATGGTGTTTAAGGTTAGTCGCTGTCCTGTGGCCGTCGTGCCGGGCCTATTGTACAAGTGTACCGAACAACGGACCGGAACATAACAATGTCATTGTGTCGGTAGGAATGGATAAGGCAGTGAATCCCTAACCGAACAAGTTTCTCAACAATATTCTATCACCTGAGGACACATATAACCTATGCTCGCCTCTTATATAATAATCAGACATACATTTGAATAGGTAAAAGTCAGATTGATTTTGCCAGTTTTTTTTGACATAGAGATGTAATAAATTCACCTTCCGCAAATAGTAGTTAGGAGCAGACAGGCAGACAAAGTCCTACAGTGGTTCGCCAGTCACCTGGACCACTGCCTTGCCTATTCTATCTCGTAAATAGCTCCTCAATTTGAAATAGTATGTGTATTGTTAATGTCAACAGGTGAGTTCTGGTAGATAAAAAGAGGTGAAAATTAAAAATAGTTTGTATTTATTACTAAAGTAATTCATAATATTATCTAACATTTGCACTTCATGTTTTATTGTAAAATATAATTTTAAGTTACTCAATTGATAAAACATCCAAATTTAAAAAAAAACGTTCATATTACCTTGTGCTTTATTCATTTAATAAGTAACTTTAGTTAGAAAATGATAAAATTGGATAATTATCGACATCTACAAAACACACAAAATTAGGTAGGTATAGGCTTTAGTTTTATTTTTAGTGGAATTTTGAACTTTACAAGAGTTTCGTTCAAAAATAATTCTTAATCCATACTTATATACTTATAAAATAACATGTCCAGACTGACTGGTTCATGATTGCCAAGCAAAAACTGTCGTTTTATTGAGTGGGCACCCACTAAGGACGGAATTTTGAAAATTATTTCCATGAGGGGGTGCAATTGGGATTGAAAGTTTGTATGGAAGACCGTAATTTTATTAAGTTAGAAACATGAAACCTTATTTTCCAGCTACTTATTAAAAATGAATAGATACGTATTTAAGCGTTTTTGGAAATTACATCCTTAAGGGGGTGAAATAGGGATAAAAAATTTGTATGATTTTTTTTTATTTCGACTCCAGTTCATTTTGTAATAAGTACCACAAATATGGTATACAAAGAAGTTTTTATTTAAAATAAAATTCTTAATTAACTGCCACGCGAGCAAAGCGGCGGGTAACAGCTGGTAGGTATTCAAAAATAAATCTACATTTCGCGTGGTCGGAACGGATGGAAAAATGTTGTTAAGTAATTATATTTGTTGTGTTGATTATTGTCAGATTATATGAAGAGAAAAACCGAGAAATTGAAGGGAAAATAGGAAAAGAAGTACTTTAATTTTTCCCATATATACAAACTGTTAATAATTTCATGTGATACGAAGTTCGCCGGGTCGGCTAGTAACTATATAGTTTTATCTTTATGTAGAGTGGCAGAAAAAAATATTTTATATTACCTATTAAAAAAAGAAACAAAAACTTTTCAAAAGGAATATCATATGACTTTGTATAGTACAACAAAACTCAGTAGGTATTTGGAGTATTCGTCATCTTTTTCACTATTTTTATTTGACCGAATTATTAAGTTTTGATTACGAATATATTCGTTTCAAGTATTCCTCTGTGTTGGTTCGCTTCTACTGAGTAAAACAGACCATCTGCCAGGCAGGTCGTGAGAGGCGAGCACAGGTTAAGTAGGTCATTATTAACAAAACCAATAGAGTACTGTACAGCAACTTATTCGGGTAGAAATCGACCGCCTTAATGTTATGTGCCTGCCAAATTTTTCGGTCTGGAGGAGGGCAGGGTAGCCGATTGACTCAACATACCGATTACATTACAGGACGGCGACTCACCTATAACATATAGGGTGTCTATGGCACGCGGTTACCTCTTACAATTAGGAGAGACGTGTGCGTTTACGTTGAACTTTTAATAATAAAATAATAATAATAATCATTTATTAAGAAACATACCGACGTCTGAACTGGGAGTACGATATTAACATTCCTAATAAAGACTGAATAGCATGAATATTATCATGGCTTTTGTAATTATAAGATCTAGACTGTTTACTAGCCGATACGGCGAAATTCGTTAACTTTGTACACGATACTATCTGAATACCTTACTTGGTGGTCTTGGAGTAAAGATTTATACATATATTAGTGATGTAACGAATATTCGCATTCGCAGTCGCGAATATTATAATAAATAAGTATATTTTGCCATTCGTATTCGCAAGAAACGATGCGAATGTTAACGGCTAATGTATTTAGTAAACTAAAAGTAAACATGCATATTAATGGGATCAATATGAAATGTGTTTTACTCATGTGTTTACATCACTTAAAATTGACAAATAGAGTAGTATTTTAGTTTGGTTTAAACACTGGTGACAAGAAAATTCAAACCGTTTGCATTTTAATGTCAACATTCGCATTAGCGAATATTGGAGATGGATATGGATTACAGACAATATGTACTTAAAATATGTATTACAAAACAAGATTAAATCTTTGTTTTTATTTGTACAGTAAATTGTCTTAAATTAGTGATAGGGATACGCGATGGTAACGGGCGACAAAATACGGCTTACTTTTCAACTAGCCAGCATCGATATATAGTAAAAATTATATGAGAAAACCGAACAAAATATGGCCAAATATACGGTTCAGTAAATATAAGAAATAGATATTCGGTTATTTGGTGAAACTACTATTCAGCGCATCTCTATTAGAAATCATTATCTTTTCAGTAATGCTAAGTTTCATAGCCGGAAACAAGAAAATAGATGTAAAGTTTTAGTTGGATTTTACGTTAATAAACAAATCAAGCACATTTAAATGTATCTTATTATATTTTTGTAGATGTATGGTGGGAGAAAATGGATATAAAAATTTCATTCTATCAACGGAGTAATATTTCATTCGACAATTTAATACAAGCCAACGAGAAGCAACGCCATATAATAAATAAAGTTAATACAACCCACATACCTACTTACATAACAACTAATTCAAATAAACTAATTGGCTAATTGGCAGTTCTTGAAACATTATTTTATAATATGCATTAGATTATTTAAAAAAAGGTTTTTTTTTTCAAAATGCGTTACTATAAAAAAGAAAGTTTAACTACCTTATTTACCGTACCGAAATTTATAGACATATATGAAGAGAGATTTTGAAATTCGTAAGGCGTGACGTCACACGATACTAGAATCAACTGTCAAATAGCCAATTATCTCTTCAAATTACTGTATCGACATAATATTAGAGAGATTATTGCAGAATATTTACTAAAATAATTAGGTGCCTTATGTATTTTTGTCTACGTATAATTTTCTAACTGTCTGCATTAGAATAAGAAATTGCAACGGCTTCCATCATATCTGCTTTTGCTTCCACTCAGCTCTCAATTTGATAACTATTTAGATATGTCATAATTGTAGTTCAAATATTCGTTTCGAAATCTATCACAGCCTCTTTGTAGACAATTATAATTAAAATTACTGGCGAAATAGAAGTATTCTCTGTATAGAAGTTGGCACAAACAAAATAAATATAGACAAGAAATACATTTTATGTTACCATCAAAACGTCATAGTGCTGTAGAAGATGCAAGTATTTTTTCAAAATTTCTATGAAAACTTTGAACAATTTAAAAACTAATTTATAACAAGTATTATAACTTTATCTAAAAAAATGGAAAATAATAGTAAATTAGTTAATAAAAGTAAACATACAAATATATGTAACTGAACGCGATCAAAATAAGAATAGGAATGATTTCGGATCATACTTGAATTATATATAAGAATAATGTAATTTATATAATTTACTTGAATTAATTTTTTTCTCAACTAATTTAATAAAATTAAGCAAACAAAAGGGGACAATTAATGAACAGATATTTAATCTGTAAAATGTATCTACGTTCATTTAATACGATAGATGGCAACTTTTTATTTTTTAAATCTAAATCTGCAACAAAATCTAGCTTTTCAGGAAAAAACGTTAGGATTAACAGTCCTATTCCATGTTTGATGGTCGATATTTTATTCTATAACCTACGTTTTAAAAATATTCGAATAGTATTTAAAATAAAAAAAAACAATATAATTTTGAGAGTTATCTTAGAGGTAGACATTTTTTTATAATTTAGGAAACGTAAGTACCTATCGTGTCAACTAAATTTGATCTAAATCTTATCTTTTAATTCAAGTCTGTCTAAAAATAGTCTAAATCTTTTTATCTGTAAATACAAGCCTGGCTTTTATCCTTCCCATATATTATCTACAAGCACCAATACTTACATAATATTATCATTTTGATAAAAATTGACAGTTTACATATTTCGAAGGAAGAAATAGCATCAATCTTATGATTTAAATACCTATATGTTAAAAGTCTCTTCCTATATGCTAAATTTCAATAGAAGTAACATGTATACATTTTATGCAGGATATCGGAGTTTATTTAATAAACAATGTAAAGAAATTAGAACGTTTATATTATTTGTAATTTAAAACAAAAGCATGTCACTAAATCATAACTATTCTTAGGCAAATTACAAATTTTGAATTCGTTCGTTTCCTTTACTAGTTATTACGATAAGCTCAGACTTGACATTGCGTTGTTATGATTATAACATTATGATAAACTTTAAACATAACCTCAACGTAATAAAGATAATAGAAATTATACTAGAAAACATGATACTATGACATTATAATATAAAATATTAACTAGGTACACACTATGTCGAGAGCTTAAACTATAAAACGTTAGGAACTTTAAATCTTACGATAACGTGTCATATAAATAATTAAGGTAAGCAAAAGTTAACAGGGAACATTGGCAAACATTGTTTTAAAATGCAATGTTTAATAAGTGATTAAATAATAAATTTTAGAAGGAATAATACGCACCGTAACGTTCATTGAGCCAAACAAATCGTCTTAACGACATAATATGTTTTATAGCTATTATTATATTAGTGTACTATATTGTAATAAGTAATTATAGTTATATAAATAACTATACAACAATAATTCCTACAATTGTTGTGGACTATTATCCAAAAACAATTATATATATTTTTTACTTAAAATATATTTTGTATGTGTGATACAAAAAAAAGTTACACATGTTACAAACAGGGTAAATTTTACTTTAAAATATTTTGATATCGAAAAGTGAACTAATACTTAAAACCGAACCGAAGTAAAAATCCTTTCCTAATTAAATAAGTAATCAAATAGATGAAATTGGTACATCGTTAGAGTGGTCTAGTAATAGCAATAGGGGCCCTACAGTAACGCCACAAAGTAAAAGTATACGAACGCAAATACGTCTTATTTGCGTATGACACATGATAAAGTCGCGTTTGACGTAAACAGCAGCTGCGAAATAGGTAATACTACTTTAAAACGCAACGTTACACAGCTCATGTTTCTGAAATTTCGTTGTCGAATACACTCCACGAGGACACCACTACTCTAATAAGGCTATTATCGAATAATGAATACGCAATATACAAGTACAACAATATGATAAGAAATAAGATAAATCAAGTTTATCAAGCACTCGAAAAACAACAGCAATCACGTCAGGCAGAGATTACTGTTTATTATAAAAACATATATCTGGGGTCATAACTGACTAATTTGTAATATTGCAAATGGAACCAACCAAGGGAAATGTTTCACGAATCTTAATACCAATTTTTATTGTATAAGAAAGACAAATTATAACAAAAACGATGGACAAGAATACTGTGATTAAAAGACACTAAAATATACAGCAATAAATAAAAAAAATAAAAAACTTGAATAAAAAATTCCAAATCAAGCAATTTCTTGTTTTATTTTTATCGAGGTTAAATAATATTTTTAGAAAATAACAAAAACTTTCAAATTTCAGATTTTTTTGTTGTTTTTGTACTTACACCTTATTCCGTACTTGTATTCTAGCCATCGCATCGAGTTTCAGCTTTCTAGGGCTTTATGAAGTACTCTATAAATTGTAATTAAATAGGTTGGAAACGAAATGAGTGTTTCTAAAATATCAGTAGCACCTTAAGAAGGTACAAGAGCAATACAACTAACATTAAATATTTAATGAGTATCAACCAAGTTCCGTCTCGCAACTCGTTATATACATATATTCTTTTTTGTTCTCAAACAAAATCAATTAAATTAATTTTGTATTTTACCATATAAATGACAGCATTTGCATATACAGGGTGTATTTGACACCGCGACGAAAACTTCTGTGGAAGTTTAGATACATATCAGACTTCAAAATTCTGTTAACAGTTTTTGTCGGAAACAAGTGGTTAAATATTTAGCAGTTTTTCAGTCCGCAATGTATAGCGAACCAAGTTCAAAGGCATTAAGCCACGCGTTGCGAGCTGTAGGACGTGCCGACATAATACCCTATTTTATTACATTGCTGCTTTCATTAAAAATATGTTAATTATTAGATTTTAAATAAAAATCGAGTTGCGTTAGATAGTATTTATGAAATAATAGTGAAATCAACAAAAAAATACAAAAAATTTTGAAAAAATCATGAAATTTCCAACACGAAATTCCAACTACATATGCATGTCTATCATGTACAGAAACCATGGTTTCATTTTTCGGTACGCTGTCATTTACACGATATATACATACCCGGAGTAAAAACCCTGCAATTTTTTTATATGAACCTTCTAACAATAAAAACACAAGAATTTGCGAAATAGGTCCATCCGTTAGGGCGTGATGCGAGGACAAAGGGAAACAGGTATTCTTTTTTGGGAACGTCGTTTTGTAAAAAAAATCGGAGCAAATATTAATCATCCAAGTACTTACAACATGGCTACATGCTGGCATCTGAGTAAAGTGATTGAACGTATATAACGTACGGCACTGACACCAAATAACAATAAGTTCAAACACAAGCAGTAGGGTGTGTTGTCAAAGTTATAACAAAATATACCTAACTAGTAAGGGGTTAATAATGGTACTAGTAGTGACAATAAATAGGTAGGTAGTTAAATGTTTGATACGTTTTGAGCTACTCGTTACTATTTTAGTTTTGTAACTCGTACGTGTGTAGGGCGATGGTCGGGTCGTTTTATCCATTGTATTGCATTAAAATTTCGAAAATTATTTCGCAAAAATATTGAATATAAGACTTTTTTTACAGATAAGTACCATACATTATTGAAATATTTGTACGTAAAAAAGTAATAGATTTACAAAGTCAGCGTTACTAAACACAGTGACGACATCTTATTAAATGGCACCATACCTACCTACCTGCCCAATACCTACCTAGTTATATACGGATTATCAAGATCATATCGCTGAATTAGTTATAACACTGATACATGTCTACAATTGCAAGTTAGCTTTTATACCATGGTGTATGATCTTATGTATACAATATTTTGATCATGCATACATTTAAAAAGTTACATATTGAGTTGTGAATTAGGGACAGCCACTGGGCACACCACTGTAGTGTCGATCACAATTTTTTTTTAGATAACCACACGTTGTTCTAATACAAAACATAACAACATGACGTAAATGATCTCTTTATGCTAATCTTAATTGCCTCTATTTATTCATTCATATTGGTTGATTTGATTGTGGAAAAAAGTAAATCTACTCAAACCAATGATACATTCAATTACAACACACGTCATCAACACTTCGCTGCTATGATTGCAGACGATCTTTTCGAAAAGGACAAACGCATAAAAACATATTTTAAACGGGCTTTTTCTCAAATTACAGAGAATACAGCTAGTGAGGTTAAAAATAAATACGAAGAAAATAATGAATAGTTATGGGCTACTTATAGATTTTTTTAGTAATGATTTTATTTTGTGATGTAGTAAATAATACTATTATTAAGTTCATGGAATCCCTTTTAAACTCGGCCCAATTTCTGCAACTAAAGTAAATACTCATTAAAATTTGACACATATTGTATTGTTTTTTTAATATAACACATTCTACACTAGTCGGTAGCAGTGGTTATCGAAAAAAATTATATACAACACCACAGTAATGTGGTTCAGTGGTGTTGTTTACAATAGGTACATGAAGAGTTTTTTTATATTCCTTGTTTCATACTAAATATACATAATTCGTCAAGTTGATGATCAAAATAATACACACATATTAAAAAGAAGCCGTCAATACCTGCCAGTGTAGAAGGAAGGGGACAAAATGTGATGGGTAATCTTACCAACACTACATTCATATTACATTACAGATTGCAACATTACACTTAAGGAAGTCTCAGTAGATTTATGTATTTTTAGTAAGCGGTCTGCTTTATTTGCATTCATTTTGAATTAAAGTGCTTTAAAAAATACATTTATACAAATAATGACGCAAATTGCATAATTGTAACTGTAACATACATTGTTAATAACTTGTTTAATTAATTATATAGCAAAATAGATTAAATTAAATAATAACACAATACCTAATCGTAACTGAATAAGATAAAGGATATCTTTATTTGAAATCCTTATTTTTAAAATTAAAAAAAAATACATAAATAACCAACTTTCGCATTTAAGTACGTATAATACCTATACTTTATGTTTTGCCCATAATAATTCGCGATAACATTAAACACGCAACATAAACTGGTAAATAACACGTTTTATAAATTGGTTTTTAGCAACTTCAAATTTTTTTCTTTCTTCTTCTTCTTCTTCTTTAATTAATTATAAATTTATATTTACGCTTTACTTATTGATAAGATATAACAGTTGCCAGAAATTGAGGAATCGTAGTCGTAGTACCCGGAGGTAATTTATGTTCAGAAGTGGTGATACACATTTATTTAGGTATTATGTATAGGTACATGCTTAGTATTAGGTGTGTACGCGAAAGTTAAATATCAAAACATAGCACCGGTAAGCTTCGTCCTCAACCATTTGAATATTTTTTAGAAAATGGTTATAGCGGACAGTTTCACACGTAATCTGTGCAGATAAATGGCGCCGGCACAAATAAGTGTCGGGGAATTAACGTCAACGTATCTATCAGTTAACGACTGGCGTCGTTGGCGTTGATAGCGAGTGTTAAGTAAATAACTACAATCGCCGCTGTTTGTTCCCAGAACTCAGTACTCACCACTATTGAGACTAGCCGATCTTTTGTTTTATAACTGTTTGCACGTGTTGCCAGAAAATTATAATCCTGATAAAATGCTAAAATCTATACAGCTATTTTTGGCAACACTCTGCTAGCTTGGCCAGAATTCTTAAAAATGTACTTAGCAAAATAAGGGGTATATACCAGAGTATATAATGAACCTCGATTAACCCATTCATTGCCTTAGCCGATACTATAAACTTGTACTGAATGCCTTGTGCAAAACGCGGTAATGATACTTGGACTCGATATCGCGTCCACGGCACCTCCAATAAAGTAACTTGGACGCGAATTCGCGTTTTAGGCACATTGAACTTAAATTCTATCGGAAATTGCTTTTTTCTTCCCAAATGGTTTCATACTTTTAAATTATATTCGTGTAGTATGGAGACAATAATTTTAAAAATTATAAAAACCAGGGGCTTCAAACTATAAATTATTTTGCGTATTAATTTCATTTGATATTACTTTTTTGTTAACTGATTCGTTGCGGCTCCCATTTTCGAATACTTTTTGCCATGGCTGTGAACAAATTTGGGAGCAATTCGTTTATTACTAGCTAAGTGTTTATTGAGTATCTGCGAAAAGTATTAAAAAGGTGCAAATTTAATTTAATTGGTTAAATGTCTATTACTAGTTGTAACAGAAAGAAATTAAGACGCGCTTTCTTCATACTCAGATGATAGAATTGTCAAGCCTCAAAAGAAATTTAAGGACAGTGCTACACGCACAAAAATTGTCGACAAAAATATTGACCGAGTACCCTCCATAATAGATTTGTTGGATGCACACATTTCAGCCGGTTTGCCAGTCAGCTAATGAACTACTAAGATTTGAAGCTGATCAAAGATATACAGTAATGCAAAAAAATCGGTTAGTTTGGAGAACATAAGATTTTTATCTGTTTGGGCGCACATTTCTTTTCACAACCATGATCCTTTTCTATTATTATATTTATATATATATAGGTATCTAAAAGTCAGCAGTGACTATTCTGTACGCGGCCTCCTGAATCGATCGCGGTATCATTCATACCTTAATGGGTAATGGCAATAACCAAACATTGTAGACCGCTCTTGATACATACATTTAATTTATGCCAAGTTTTTTCTCAATTCGCTTTAAAATTTATAAAATTTGGACAAAGCCTATGATTCTGTTACAAAATTTGATTAATAAGAAATTTTATATTTTTACTGCTGTAGGATGAATGAAAATAAATTAAAAACACCATTCGCAACTTCTAACAGCGTTAATAAGTTACGATTTATACAATCAGTAAATTGAAACTTGAATTAAACAATATGAACGCAGTAAAACTGCGAACTAAATTTCATCTTTCATTGCCTTTAAGTTTTCTTTAAAAATTGTATATATTTTATTCTTTTTTTAATATTTAATAGAACAAGAACATTTTCGATAAGACAAAGTTAAATTAAACAAACATTATTAAGTAATAAATCAAAACTAACTCGTCAAATTTCGGGAGAATTTAAATTAATAAAATATTGCTTCAATTTGTTCATCCTGTAAGGTAATGAATAAAAATGCAGTTGCATTAAACCCCTCCTCCTTTTTAAGTAATTTGAAGAAATTTCAGATTTGTACCTACTTATAAAAAATTGTAAAAGATAGAAAAAAGTAGATTTTGTAAATTTCAAACAAACTTACGCATCCTAAAAACTTAACACAACAAATGGGTAACTTTTCAGAGAGAGAGAGCAATCCTGACTCCCATAACAATTTGTTAAAATGTTTTTCCTCGAAATATGGTCTACGTCGGTAACAATGATTTCTGCACGGTGACACCGGGGCCAGCACCGTGACGTGACGTCATCAACCTGTATTATTTAATTAATGCTAATGTTTACGTCAAACCGCGACCGATCTTTTTAAGCGTAAAAATGTTTTTTTGGTCGACACAACATTAATATTGAAATAAGATAAAAGGCGTCGCGGTAAAGTCCTCGATTCACAAAATTATTTTGCTATTCCAGAATCTAGATTACTTTGTTATGTAACAATGTAGGTAATACGAATAATATACACGTAATTAACAAAGTAAAAGTATACAGTATCTTATACAGTAGAGGAAGTAGGAACATAATGTCAGATGATAATACCTTTCAGTATACATCGAGAAATGTGAAACATTTATCAAGTACTACGAGTGAAAATATAAAATATAAGCATACTTTTTAGTGTCGACAGAAAAATAAAAAGTAAACTTAGTAGCGAAACGCATTTGGAGTTGAATTTTAGTGTGCGTTGTCGAAACCACAATATATTATTTACAGAAATAACTTGAAGATTAAATCACACTCATTTTCAGCATTCATTTGTAACACGTACAATATTTTCACTATTAAAAATATCGGACATCATAACATTTCAAAAATGATCATCTAATAACCAAAAAAGTGGCATTAGGTTAGTGGAACAGCAAGAGTAAGTATATGGTTCACAAATGGTATACGATTCACAGTTTGTGTTAAAAAAAATATTCTTATTGTTGTACTAAATGCTTTATACTTATTCATGTGGAGATTCATTGGAGTGATAGCATACTTCGTAGCACTTCGGATGGGTTTATATTCAAGTGGTCAAGTGGTACATTTCTGAAAAGTAAAAAAAAATATAGATAAAATATGAAATAAGTGTATAAGTCAAAAATATTTTTTGGGCAGTAAAACTGCTAAAATCTGACTTTGATTTCAATTTGTACGTGATGTCATGTAGGTACACGAAAAATGAGTATTTTCTTAGATTTCCCTGGAATTCCAAAATCAGGTCCCGAATCGGTGGGAATGGGACCCACCTCCGAATTGAGCTCTTTCAAATAAAAAAAAAGAATTTACATTTAGTACGACATGATGAGTCACCAAGTTGCCAGAAACATATTGATCGATTTTTCAACTGCTATCGAGATAGGCCACGACGTTTGTCAGATTCAATGCGATAAGATATATAAATCAGTAAAACATGTTTGAATGTTTCGTTTTGATTCGGTTTGCTTGGAAGCTGCTATCCTCTATCATAAAGGTGCTTGTGCTTACGGCAGTTCTGGCACGCGACATAGCAATTTCCGCAACCACATAACTTAAACTAGGTACTATTATAGTAAAACTACTAGGTACCTAGGCCATCTTAGGAGCGAGAGCTCGGTAGCGAGGGTTGTTTTCACTTCTAACAAGATTTAAATTTTGCTGTGTGCCTTACAAAACTAAATTAAAATAGCATTTTTTGGAACCTCATCCCACTCATCGCAACTAGCGAGTAAGTTCTGCAATTGCTTCTTAAGCATTTTGCCATAGGTCCTATTTAAACGAACGCCGTTGACAGTCGTTCGATTGGCTTAGTAGGCGTTTGTCCCAGCGAGTTTCGCCCGATTCGGGTGAAACGACTACGTCCATTGTTCTTATTATTTTTTACAGTCAATATGCAAAATTTTAGGTAGGGCGATATAATTTAAGACTTATTAAGGAAGATTTTACAATTTCACTCGGACATTGCATAGAGCTTTTATAACTAACGTTCGTAAGACTAATTATTGTCGTTAAGACGTACAATAATTATTGTGGGTGTTGGTGGTGGTTATGATTTAAAATTGATATGAAAACGGTTTTAAATTGTAAAAAACTGATTGTCGTTATTAAGAATTATAATAATTATTGGGATTAGTTAAGCTTTAAATCGAGAAATTTTATTTGAGACTGATTATTGTAATTAATATTTGTATACCTACGCGTTATGATCGATATATGAGACTGATTATTGTGATTTATCATGTTTATTATTCTTTTTTCCGTTGATTGTTTTAATAATTTTTAATAAACATTGTTTTGTATTTTTCCTACAGTGCCTTGCTTTTACTTAAATTATATCGCCCTACCAAAATTTTTTGCATTCTGACTGTCCAAACATTGCTTAAAAAAGGTGCAGGGCAAACGCCACACAAAAATAATAAGAACAATGGATATGGTCGTTTCACCCGAATCGGGCGAAACTCGGCGAGGCTAACGCCTACTAAGCCGTTCGATTTACGATCTGCGATCGACAAAAACGCATGCTGGCTTTTACTTCCTATCACAATTTACCTACTGCTATGCTCGTTGCTCAGTAGAGTACTCGTGAATCTCGATTAATTCAATATTGGTATTTTGGCACGATTACGCCATTTTTGGTACTTTTGAACACAATACTAAGGAACAATAGACATTTAATTACTAGTAAACAATTAGTAATTTTATAGGATTAGTTGAATTCCCTTGAAACTTAATATTACTATTATTAACTTAATGGTAGCCACTAGTACTGTATTCAAGAGTAGGTACCTAAAATGACAAATCCGAGTCCAATTTCCAATTTGCATGAAATTGAGATTGAAGAGAACCCTACAGGTCATTAAAGCAATATTATAATTATTGGCAGTACTTATATCCTAGTTCCTACCACGAGTGAAACTATGACTAAAAAAAGTTACGTATACTAAAACTTACCATGTATAATATTAGAAGAAATAAAAATGGACGTCTTCTGTGCTATCGGTTTTTATGAAACCTAATTATAAACATCAAACTAGCACCAACAATCGGAGAGATCCCGGCCAAGATGAAAGCTAATGTATAAGTATTTTGAACGATATAAATGTAACTAGCTATCAGCGGGCCCACAGTGACAGGCACAGCGGCCAGACCTAACATACAACCTATCGCTTGGGCAGCATTAGCCGTCCCACATAATTTTATTGCTATGGGTCCAATTAAAGAGATAAAAGCACCATCAAATATGCCCATACCCAGCGCAATCACCACCACTAATTCAAATTGCTTCACAAATGGTAATATTATTGTAAGAGAACCTATGAAATAGAATGATATTTGCTGCAACAAAATCTTATCTATACGTTCCTTATCACCCAAATACCCGAAAATCAATCTACCAACTCCTGAAGCTATGGCTATACACAGAACTAAATTAAAGTCTACATTCGGGAAAGTTTTTTTAGTGAATGTCTTGATATGAATGTAAGGGACGAGGTATCCAAATAAGGCGACAGGCATAAATAGCGCCCACAATCTGTATTTAGTATTTTTCCAAATTTGTACATTAACTATTGTTTTAATAAGGGCCTTAAACTCGTGCTCATCTGAAGACGGTTTCTCTATGACGACGACAGGTATGGGTTTGAATAGTAACCCACACAGAGCAATACCTACAGCGAGCAGAGACAAAACTCGGAACATCGACGCGAAACCATGATTTGCAATAATGTTTTTCATTAGGAGTGGTATGAATGTTGTAAAAATGGAACTGCCTATCGTAACTATGCCGTTTACTATTCCAAGGTACTTTTTGAAATAATGTCCAAGAATTGCCAGTGAAGGCGTGTAAGCTAACGATGCTCCTAATCCATACATGATACCATTAGTAAAGTAAAGAGCCTCGACGTTGTCAATACAGTACGAGGATATGAGCAAGCTGGCTGCTGCTATGCTGCCTCCGAGAATAGCTGTCAGACGAAGTCCCATAAGAGCCGTCAAAATTCCCGACAGCGGAGACAGTAAGAACGTGGTCCCCATCGCCAACGAGCCAACCAAGGCTGTAACAAAATAAAATACGGTTTTACTGGGTAATTTATTTGTTATAGCTTAATCAGGTAGAAGTATTTATTCCCGGTTCCGGTAATGTAAAGAGGCAAACTGCTTTCTAGACAAGCAGGTCGAATATCTTCTCCTTTGGTCACTAACAACGTGACTTCGACTGTGTGTTAGTTATGGTACTGGACACGGTCGGCTGTATACCAGGCCTTATTTCTGTTCCTAGTTCCTAGCTGCTTTTGATTTTAATAAACAGTCAAATGTTCTATGGGACAGAAATACACATCATAAGAAATTAAAAAGTGATGGTGCGTTGCTAAGGCCGGAATGTTAAATCACTTACGTATGTGAAGAGACTAGATAGTAGGTACCTAGTAGTGGCGGACAATGACGCACAATTAACAGAAATCGCAAATCTCAACCATCTAATATTTTTGTTACTGCGTTAGTGAGGAACAAATCGATGCTCTCGTGTTCCGATCTGCATCCTGCATCGGTAGGAACGCAGTTTGCCTATAATCTTCAAAACAAGCAGCGATCCAGTTTGGAAAATTAGATTTCGAAGATGTTAGCAATGCTTTATGTTTGTACCATTATCGAAGAATTAAATCTTGAGTCACATTTAACTGGTAACGTAAAACGTGCAAAATTATTCGCTAACCATTCCAAAATATCAAAAATGCACAACGTTAATATTCAAGTTTTCACTTCTGTCGGCACTCCCGGAGTGCAACCTGTCGTTATTTTTTTCATAGCGACAGTAAGGCACATACAATAACAGTCCGTATTTCTTATCATAAGGAAGTCCGCCACATTGTTTGCCTCCAACACCAAAATATCAGAGTTGAATGTAATGGGACCTCGTCAGTTTATACGCTTTTGCAAGAGGAAACAGTTTTGGCAAATATGATAAATGTTTCCTTATTAAAGACTACTTAACCAATCAGACACATCATTCGCATTAGAAAGTTTAAGCCCGTAAACGCGAAAACGCAGTTATTTTCTTTATACTTATATATTTAGCTCAATATCCCAATGGTTCATAATAGCAACCATTAATATATTATTTAACGTGACGGATTTAAGATTCTCTGTTACAATTCAAAGTAAATTCATAATAGCCACATGATTTTATCTATCAAAAACCCGACTAAGGGGGGGTAACTTTTTTCTAGTACATAAGTCATTAAAATTCACGGGTTACTCTTGAATAATCTAGGATATTAACGGCCAATTTCTGTAAGATCAATCCATTTCAATCCACAATTTAGCATTTCGTAGCAGCGGTTAAACGGTTTAAGCTTCTGAACCAAACTCATACCAAAAACCTGTTCGGATCGGTTCGGCTTAAAAGTGTAAACCGTACTTATGTTAAACAGCTATTAACAAAAGTTAAATCTTAGATTACCATTAATTAGCATAATAGAAAATTGATGTTAATCATCTGACCTAACTAGTATAATCGGTAGTGATTTATTACTTTCGGTTGTACTGGGGCAGATGTACCTACTAAAACCCGAAAAGGTGGAATGTCGTTGTTTGCTTTCACTCAAAGAAGCAGCAATGACAGCGAGAAGCGGAGGCAACTGCTGTGCAGATTCGGCGCCGATGGTTTGGAGGGAGAAGGGCAATAATTGCCCTGCTACATTCTCGATAAACACCCTCGTGAACTTAGCATGCAAAACTCTTGAAAATCCGTTTTTTTTTATTGGAATGGGTTTAAAATCGTTTGTACCTTATTGTACCAACTTTTATTTTCGTTTGTACCTCAATAGTTAAAAGGGGCCTAAAAGGGCCATGCAAAACTCTTGAAAATGTGTTTTTATTATAGGAATGGGTTTCAAATAATTTGTACCAGATTGTACCAACTTTTTTTCGTTTGTACCCTAATAGTTACCTATGGTTAACCCCCCCCCATGCATTATTCTTGAAAATATTTTTTTATCGGTCCGGGTTTAGAATCGTTTGTACCTGATTGTACCAACTTTTGTTTAATTGTACCTCAACAATTGAAGGGGGCCCAATAGGACCTAAAATTCTTAGTTCTTAAATATCAGTTTTTTTAATCGGAATCGGTTAAAAATCGTTTGCACCTGATTGTATCAACATTTTTTTCGTTTGTACCTCAATAGTTGAAGGTTGCCAAATGTTGTCCCCATGCAAAATTCTTGAAAACCTATTTTTTTATCGGAATCAATTTAAAATCGTATGTATCTAATTGTTTTAATTTGAATCTCAATAGTTAAATTTTTTTTCAATAGTCAAACAGGGCCATGCTGTATTCTTATACCTAATGGTGAAAATGTGAGTGCAATTCCTAGTCCAGGTCTCCCGTAAGACAATTCACACAAATTTGTCGTTTGTACTTTGAAGGAATGTATCTCGAATAAAACCCCCATCAACAAAAGTTGGTACAATCAGGTACAAACGATTCTAAACTCATTCCGATAAGAAAAAAATTTCAAGAATAATTATTATTGGGCCCCCTTGAACTATTGTGGTACAAACGAAAAAAAGTCGCACAATCAGGTACAAACGATTTGAAACTCATTCCTATAATAAAAATAGATTTTCAAGAGTTTTGCATGCTAAGTTCAGAGGGTTCCATAAACAGATCCTGTGGGCGGTGAGCTTGGGTCCCTTGCTGTCTACTGCATGCAGGATCTCGAGATTGAGCGATGTGCCGTAGTGATCCAGTACATCGTAGGATGTAGCTACATTTCGCGTATGTCAAACTTGCGAAGTTTTACCAAACTGATCCCACAGCCCTCCATAAAGAGACTGAGTGAAAACCACCATAGGGATTTTAGTTGGTAGTGCGGGATTTCAACATAATCCTCTCTTAATGTCCACTGAGAGGATACCCATAGTGGGTTTCGACATGTAAAAAAAATCGATTTGAATTTGGCGACAAAAATCCTAGAGTTTTTAGACAACACATTTTTTAATAAGTATCTTAATATCAAGAAATTTTAACAAAATAATGTTTCCAGCTAGAAGAACTTCTTAAAAAGTCAAAAATTCAAAATAGCTGTAAATTATAAAGAAGTCTTGGACGATACTGAGCGAATGGAATGAGCATCTGACAAAAAAGTTTGACCGAATATTGGATATAGAAATTGGAAAAATATATTTGATTTGATACCCTTATTTGCAAGTGAACCTTCCCACATACATTCGGAATTTTCCTCGGAGTTCGGAAATTTCGGACCTCGTTGTATCGACACGTCTGTAATTTTTCCGTACGGAATTGAAGTGGATTTGTATGGGACGCTATTTTATTTCAAAATTTTGAAACGGGATTGCGTAAAGAAATTGCGAATATAATATGTGGCGGACCTTAACGGGAGTTCAGTGCGCCGAATAAAACACATTTCTTTGTTTATTTTCTTAAATTTATTGCTGTTAACTTGTTTTGTAGGGATTTCAGGAAATCAGTTTACTCATATATTTCAGTTTATTTTTTTTCTTTTTATGAAAAAAAAATGTGTTGAAATATCAAAAGTATTTAAGTAAAAGACAGAAAGTCTATACTTACGTCACATTATCTTTTTTATTGAAAACTCAGAACAAAAACTTAATTTAACACAAACATTATTTAGTATTTCCAGCCTCCAAACTAGACTATGCCTGTGTCTTTGTACTTACTTTTTAAATTTACATAAACGATTTGCTTTCAAGTATTGTATTTTAAACTGACTTCGAAAAATATATTTTCAACTCCTATCCTACTCTTATAATATGACTTTATGACATAAATGTATATATACGGTACCAGGGTACCAGTCCGGAAATCAAAGGAACGAGAAAACATTCAAATTATGACGACACTTTAAGGAAATACAAAAAAAACACAGTATTTTTTAAATCGAAACATAATCCTAACATTAAAACGTTCAATACCCATACTTAATTCTAGGATCATATTTCGATCATGCCAGCTTAAAAAAATCCGTATCAAAATCATTTCATCTGTTTAAAAATTATAATGCTACAGTCAGACAAACACACAGGCTACAGAATGATTGCATTAAAATTTGCAATATTGCAAATTTTTCTTGCATTCGTAAGGAAGGGTCTATATAAGTTAGTCCAGTCCCCAGCTTTACATAAAATTGATAATGGTTTATATCCATAGCCACACGACCAACAATGGCCAACAATCTATTTGGGTCGCTGCTCATATAACATCCATATTATATGTCAACGTTATCATGCATTGTATAAACAATAATATGCAAATTATCACAGCGTAAATGTGTTATACAACAATCATCATTGAAATGGAATTCATAACATTTGTTATCAAACCTAGTCTATAAAGCAATTTTTTTAACGACTTAAATTCCTTACAAGATGGTGGAAACTTCGAAGTACTGATCTGAATTATGTACACCGCCATTATACACGTTCGCTGACATAAAGTCAATTCAACATGATATTCGACTTCGAAACTAAATTTGGCATAGGTTTAAATGCTGGCTGGACGTCGTGAAAAACAACTTTTTCGTTTTTACTTTGAAGCACATATACATTATCATACTATGAAGCTAAAGACTACCTGCTACTGGAGGTTACACTCCTAACAAAGAACGGTAGTGTTACTCTTAAGCCTCTATCCATGTAATATTGGAAATTGGAATCGAGGATGTCATTTTAGGTACTCAGTTAGTCGACGGTAAACGATAAATTATTTTATCGGATTCGTTTAACTTTTTTGTTACTGGATGTTAATAATCCGCTAGTACTGTGTTCAAAAGTACCTAAAATGACAATACGATTCCATTTTCCAATTCGCATGATATTTCAAGAGTAACCCTACTTATGTCATTACCAAATATTGCTGACTCTCTCTAATGTACCGGCAACTCTCTCATTTTGACTTTGTTAATTGGCTTCAAAAGACTCTCTCAAAGAGAGGTCAGTACATTAGAAGAATCAGTAATATTCGGAAATGACATCAGTTCTTTGTTAGGGATGTAACCTCAGTAACAGGTAGTCTATAGGTAATAGCTTCATGTTATAAATGTTCATATAACACCTTGTTCAAATTGTATCCACAGATTATAAGCTAAAATGAGAGTAAGCCAATTCATATCAAATTCATAATTAACAAATTATAAATTGAAAAAAAAACAGTGAATTTTTGTATTTCAAAATTGTGCAAAATTATCTTAAGCACGTGTTAAAATTAAAATATTTTGAAAAAAATTTAAAAATATAGCCACTTTAAAATGTGAAAATCGCAATAGCAACTATGAACTCATTTGATAGAACTATCCTAAAAGGAGGTGGTTTGATAAAAGCAATTTTGTTATCTAGAGCTAGACACTTTAAAAATAAGTTTTGATTAGTATTGAATGCTTTTGAGTTGTTATACATAAAAAGTAAAGTTACACCATAAATAACATATTAAACAATTTTAGAAATTGTAGCCAATCATTAAAACTTTTTTTAGTCTTTTTAGGGTTCTGTAGCCAAAGGCCAAAAATGAGAACACTTATAGATTCGTCATGACTGTCTTTCTGTCCGTCCGTATGTCACAGCTACTTTTTCCGAAACTGTAAAAGCTATGCTGTTGAAAATTGGTAAGTAGATGTATTTTGTGAACCGCATTAAGATTTTCACGCATAATTAAAAAAAATAACAATATTTATTGAGTATTAGTTCTAATTACGGAGACACTTAGAACTAGAACTCAAAGATTTTTTTCATTAAATCCATAAGTGTGGGGCATCTATGGATAGGTCTTAAAAAATGGCATTAGGGTTTCAAATATTTTTTTTCTAAACGATAAAACTCAAAAATATAATTATGATTATATTTCCGATATAAACTTCCACCGAAAAATGGTTTCGACGGGATCTAGTAAGTAGTTTATTTAATAGGTAGTGTAACACTTGGGTGTTAAAAAGTGAAACACAACTGTCTTAAGTGTTGGTGTTACAGTATATATTACATTAAAAAAAACTGCTAACTAGATCTCGTCAAACCAATTTCTGGTGGAAGTTTACACGGTAATGTAAAATCATATATGTATATTTTTTTTAGTTTTATCGTTGTCTTATTTTAGGAGTTACAGGTGGGAGACACATTTGCCACTTTGAAAGTGTATCTCGCGCAAACTATTGAGTTTAGAAAAAAAATTGTAGTAGAAACCTCAATACTATTTTTGAAGATCCATAAATTCCCTACTCTTATGGATTTGATGAAACATTTTTTTTGAGTTTAAGTTCTAAGTATGGGGAACCCCCAAAATTTATTGTTATTTTTCTATTTATGCGTGAAAATCTTAATGCGGTTCACCGAATACATCTACTTACCAAGTTTCAAGAGCATAGCTCTTATAGTTCCGAAAACAAATGGATGTGACTTACGGACGGACAGACAGACAGACATGACGAATCTATAAAGATTCCGTTTTTTAGCCTTTGGCTACGGACCCCTAAAAAGATCGCACATAATGTCGTAAAAACGGCTGACTGTCAGAATCGACAATATGGTAAGAAATGAATGAATGGTAGGTGACAAAACTGTACAAGTATCCTTTAACAAGGTTATTTAGGGACGTCCTGGGACGAGAAGTCGATGTTGTACTCTTATTAAAATATACCTGTTTTAAGGGCATAAGGTAAGCTCGCTGAATGCAAGCAGATCTCGTATGGTACCTACATCATAATCGTACATACCTTAGAATCAGAAAAATCCTTATTCACGTGGACCATACAAGTGGTACTTGTGCGCGTCGACATTTCTATAAACTACCATCGAATCGGAATCTTTTTTTTTGGAATGACTAATGTGTTGCTAACCTCGCGGTTTTTACAACTTCACCGGGCTTTGTGGGCCGAGCACAGTGCTCAGCCCGAGACATCATTATTTAGATGGATTGGACTGTTCCCTACCACGCCAGCAACAAGTGCTGTCTCCCGGGAGACAGTACCTCGACTTGGTGCTGCGTTCTGGTTACTGGGTGGACTAGGTGGAGGAATAGTGGCGGCTCGTCGCTCGGCGTTAGGCGCCGGGCGCAAGAGAGGTCTTCGTCGCCTAGACCGGCGGCGACGGTATAGTGTAGTTTCTTGTGAATTTGTGTTCCGATTGAGATTGGGAGGGAGACTCGCGTTTGCCGCGGTTATTGGATCCGGTGGATCCGATAACACGTGACGGGGTCTCCTAAGTTTGGCGGGTGCGTTTACGGCCGGTATATAGTCACACGCGGGTGCTAATATCGGGTTAGGGTGTGCAGCCGTTATTTCAAAGTAACATTCCGATACTTCTTTGAAATGCTGCGCTATTGTAGGCAAATCTAGGTCGCGATGTAGGTCCTCGTTGCGTACGTACCACGGACAACCGGTGGCAGTACGCATGAACCTATTTTGGACTATTTGTAGCTTTTTAAGAAGGGTCGGGTACATATGTGCGAAGGCTACACATGCGTAAGCTAAGATTGGCCTGATGCACGTTTTGTAAAGTGTCACTTTGTTACGAAGTGACATTTTACTGTCTTTATCAATTAAATAATAGAGACTGCTAAGTACGTACTTAGCTTTGTTAGTGACACGTGAGATGTGCGGTTAGAACGACATCTGATTGTCTAGAATAACCCCTAGGTATTTTGTTGATGTTTCCCAGGGAATTATTCTTTCGAACATTTTGATGGTACCCGGATAACGATAGGGTCCCATCCGTTCGAATGGCCTAGTACCCCGATTAAAGTACACCGCTGCACTTTTATCGGGGTTTACTTCTATGCGCCACATCCTGAACCAGTCGTCCAGGAGAGTGGCCGCACTACGTAGAGTTCTGCATATAAACTGTCCGTTATGACTAGACGTATACAGTGCCGTGTCGTCCGCGAAAAGGGCTACGTGGACGCGCGGCGGTCGGGGTACGTCGTTCGTGTACAGGCTGTATAGCAAAGGTGAGAGCACCGAGCCCTGCGGCACCCCAGCCTCTAGGGGCCTACTGCTAGATAGAGTACCTTCTACACGAAATCTGAATTCGAATCGGAATCGCGGCCACACATATCTATCTATCTATCGTAGTCTATATTTCCTAGCCATCGAAGTCATGGGTAATAGTTGGTATAAAAATAATAGATGATTCTAGGCTGCTTGCTTGCTTGCTCTAGACACGAGGGTCAATATAATTTGTAATGGGTCTGCGTCCGAGTTAAAACGAATGTGATTCAATCAGAAAGGTTGTTAGCGCTGGCTAGTACGCGTTTTATAAAAACTGTAAGCACGTGCGCGTTCCGGCACGCTACTATGGCGCCGAGCGCCGGCTAATCAAATTACATCTAAATACATAATATTTTTTTATGATTAAAATTTAAATAATGCGTTATCGGTCATTCATGTTATATCTTACAAGAAAATATTTTATCTAGAAACTATGTTACATTAGAAAACTGAAAAACGGGTATATTTAGATACTGCCTAGATAAATTATTTGACATGTTTCCATACAATTTTGTAAAATGAAAAACATGTTTAGTAGTACTATTTAAATTATGCGCTTCGGCTACATTCGTCAAGCTTCGGATATCCGAATGTTTTTTAAAGATATATAGAGTTATTACATAATTAATCATTTCGCTTAAATTTAGATTAGGTCAGCCAGTTTAAAAATAAAAATATAAAGTGTAAAGCCGAAGGGCATTATTTAAACAGTAGTACTATAACCTATGTCTTTTTCGACTGAATGTATATTAAATGGTTTCGTTTACTGTGCAGTCTAACCATTTATTGAACTTATAACCACAGGTAACAAATACATTCTCGTAATACGAATAAAAAAGACAACTACAATAGCTATGTACCTTCGCAAATTTAAGGACTGCCATAAATAATATGAAATGATAAAGCACCTATCATTTCCGCTTTCCAGGCATTTTGGAGGCACAAATGATAACGGTCAATTCACGTCACTTTGCCCAAGTCGCAGTTACTACAGGAAACATTTGTGATAAGTGCGAGACCACAAAAAATGTTCAGAACTCTTACACAGAACAAAACTATCATACCGACAGTAGAACACTCGCACTAAGATGCAATGTCTTTTCAAAAACTAAGATGATCTACACCAGTGGTGCCCAAACGGTCTATTGCGATCGACCGGTCGATCGCGAGAGGTTCCACAGTCGATCTTAGAGGTTAAGCCAGTTAGTACCTACCTACAAGATTTTATTTTTGAATTTCGACTATTTTTCATCTACAAATGTGTGTAAATAGTAAGAAACTATGTAAAACTGCTAATAATTACTTATGATTACAACATAAAAATAAATTATAATATAAATATGTATTATTATTACTAATATATAATAAAAAAAATCATAAAAGTAATGCCGTCGATCTTAAGCCCTTAACTTTTTCTCAAGTTGATATTCACAGCATAAAGTATAGGCACCACTGATCTACACAGTTAGTGAAGGTAGGATTGTCGCCAAGGCTTGGGTTTACGTGGAATTCATCAATATTGAGAGTTTGACTCTACTGATGAATACGATGTTAAAATCCATTTTATAATTGATGAGATTATCATAAAGTCGGCCTAACTCGTTAACCTGCTAAGTCCATTTTTTGACAAAATTTACTTTTTATAGCAATCAAAAAGTTCAGCCTATTGTCTACCGTAACAATTAAGGAATAATGGGGAGATCAGCCTAAAAAGATGTAAAAACTATGCACGAATAATTGTTTTCTGTCCACCAGCCAATATCCACAACGCAAACCTGCTAAATCCTGTTTCGTTTGGGCCTCAATTTTGCATTAACAATGTTCCCAAACTGACGTGCCTTGTGCGACGCGTCAAATTTTATCGTGTTTTAGCACACCGATACACATACCAATCAAACTTTAGATAATGTAATATCTCATAAACCAAGTAGGTACTAGTTTTATAGAAATTATGTTGAAAACACACATCTTGTTATACTTGATCCGGCGTTATCGGATTAAAGTGATACAGAGAAAAAGCTTGTGCCTTATTCTGATTCTGACTCAGATTCACTTGCTGAAATCAAAAGTAGTAAATCTCGAAAAACACGTTTTAAAGTTGAGAAAAAATGGGTTAGTGAAAAGAATAAACAAAGAAGACAAGAACGTAAGGCATATTTTGGGAGAAAGAAAAAACAAAACTGTTAGAAAAATAATAAAATTAGGAGCACGTTTCATTAAATCAAGATGGTCATGTAAGATTGGGAAAAACGCTACTTTAAAATGCGAAACAGTAAATGAAAATGTAAGACGAAGCATTTTTAACCGATTTTGGAGTCTTACTTGGTGTGAAAAGAAGATCTTTGTTAACGAATTGGTAACAGCGATTCCGATTATCCGGCCGCGAAATAAAAACAACGAAGGGACAACAAAGAGAGCTAACACCTTTATATATCATTTAAAAGTAAATGATCAAAGTGTGTCGAAAGATGTTTTTGGACACTTTGAATTTCGGACGATGGACGGTTACACATTAGAAGATGGAGTTTCAATCAAGTTCGATGTGGCCTTCTAGTACACTGAGACGTCCAACAATCTGGATCTCCTTCGAAGCCGAAACAATCACTTATTCATTTTCTCTCCATATACTCTGTCCATAAGCTTGTTTTCTAATTTATTTACTTCCGAGAAAATTAAAAAAAAACTTAAAATGTTCCGTCGCCGAGATATTCGGTACTGGTTATTATTTGTGGTGTCATAAGCTGTAAACTCACCAATTTTCGCGTTTCTAGCTCAAGGCAGAAAATTATCGAGTACAATGTTAAAAAAAAATCAATTACAATTAATTAATAGAAAAAACTGCGTCGCCGTCACTTTCGCACTGGATTATTGTTTGGTACTCTGTACTCATTCATCACACCAACATCCAACTCTCGCCCCAGAGGCATACGCCCACTACAGGGGTGTAAGTGATTTAC
Source organism: Calephelis virginiensis (assembly GCA_002245475.1). NCBI lineage: Eukaryota > Metazoa > Arthropoda > Insecta > Lepidoptera > Riodinidae > Calephelis > Calephelis virginiensis. Next base: position 55,558 of record NJDC01002392.1, read on the forward strand.
TTCCGAGAAAAATTAAAAAAATAAAAAAAACCTTAAAATGTTCCGTCGCCGAGATTTTCGGTACTGGTTTTTATTTGTGGTGTCATAAGCTGTAAACTCACCAATTTCCGCGTTTCTAGCTCAAGGCAGAAAATTATCTAGTACAAGGTTAAAAAAATTTAATTACAATTAATTAATAGAAAAAACTGCGTCGCCGTAACTTTCGCACTGGATTATTGTTTGGTACTCTGTACTTATTCATCACACCAACATCCAACTCTCGCACCAGAGGCAGACGCCCACTACAGGGGTGTAAGCGATTTACTTCCGAGAAAGTTCAAATAAAATAAAAAAATCTTCAAATGTTGCGTCGCCGAGATTGTCGGTACCGGTTATTATTTGTGGTGTCATAAGCTGTAAACTCACCAATTTCCGCGTTTCTAGTTCAATGCAAAAAATTATAGTACTCTAGGCATTAAAAAAATTAAATGACTAGTACATTATATTTGGCGATTAAAACTAAAGAAGAATGTTAAAGAAAACAAGCCCCGTCAATAAAAAGCTTTGTCAATATAACTATAATGTTAATTTTATTATTTAAAGCTTTTAAACCGTTAAAGTAAAAATGATGTTTAACTATAATTAATTAATTGCAGTAGCAGCGAAAGGGTTACTCTGATTATCTTTTTTGTTGGCTAGCTTCAGCGACGTTTCAAACTGTGCTACTTTTTAATTTTATTTATTGTTTACTTATTTACTATGGATGGACAGCCTTAACAAACTAACTTACATAAGGAATTTGAAGTCAGATTTGCCTATGATTTGCAGTACTTCATTATAATATTTGATGTTTATTATTTAATTTTGTATTGTTACTATGAAAAGAAATCAAACTTTTTGCAACTGCGTAAGTTTGTCTTTACTGGCAATGACACTTAGTACTCTCTGCCTTTTGAATTTAATGTATTTGTAATTGCCAAAATCCATATCATAGAATCCAGGTGGGCAATGACATCCTTAGGATGTTTAGGTAAATGACGTTATTAATTTTATTAGTACATACATTTCATACTGTAACTATTTTTTTTAAATATTATATTCTGAACTTCCTACTAAGTACTTGACCAATTTTGATAAAATATTAGTGATATTGTGAATAATTGTACTCTTCCAACAATTTACGGAATCATAATTATTTTAACACAATTTTTTATGCAAATTCAAAAAATTATGAACGAACAAAAGTGCCAGACAGAATTGTTTGGATTTTAAGGGTGTCTAACTATTCACCAAGTAATTATGTAGAATTTTAATATTCACCTTTTTGTATTATATCAATTATTGTAATTTAAGAAACATAACATTAAAATGTTTTTTGTATTAAACAGTGCCTAATATTAACAACCCATCACTACATATGACTATAAATAAGGCAGTCATAGGGGTACACTTTATTATTATTTTTTACATGTATAAGAACAGAACCTAGTTCAAGTTGGAAATGCCAAAAAACAATGATTGAGGTCCCAAATCTACTTTTCAACAAGTTACAATTTTCTTACAAAAAAAATATTTAAAAATCATGAAATACCTGCTCTAATTTCTGGATTTGCCACATTATCATGTTTAAGGCGAGATACTAGCTCATCATAAATCTCACTGCATGAATTCATGACTCCGAATAGTAGGCCATTGGTTAAAAAAGATCCCATTACCACCAAGTAAGCTCTAACACCGCCGTCAGGAGGTTCATTCGCAATTCTGTTATGAGGAAGTCTTCCATTCGATTCAAATTTTGAAATGTCATTAGGTTTATTAGCAAGCAGCAAATCTTTATTTTCCATAGGAATTTCGTCTGCTTCTAAATCCATTCTTACAGTATACTCTTCGAAAAATAAGATTAATTTCAATTGTGACTTCGGCCTTAGTAAAATATTAATAAAACATATTTTGTATAGTACAATGAGCACATGGTATTGTTACTTTCAATAGGTGTAGTTCTAATAAAATACAATTTGAATGAAACTCGATCACTGGAATGTGTTTTTTAACATTTATGTATTAAAGTTAATGATTTAAAACAATTATTTGTTTAACGTCTCACTATGACACGGTATTAAATTCGAATGTTTCACGTTTTATTACTAGTAACTATTAGAAAATACAATAAAAGAGACGATCGTGTTACCAAATGCAATTTTAGCCTACTATTGCGGTATGCCTGGGTATGCCATTCAAACTTCAACTCAATGCGGGACAATTATTGACACATGACAATTACGCTGATGACAGTTCAAAGGTGACAACTGACAATAATAAGGAAGTTTCCATTTTTTCAGTTTTATTTTTAAAAAATCACACTAAAGCTGCTTTGAATCCCAGTGTTTATTTTATTAAAATATCTTCATAAATAATGAAGTTATAAAAGTTTTTCCCTCCATTATTAAATCGTAAGACTCGCGGCGACCCGGGCAACGCGTGACGTCACAAGTCCCGTTCGGCTCGGAGCCGAGACGCAGCGGCAATTGTGGCTTGACAATAGTTTGGCGCGCTATGATTTTTATTCGTTCAAATCATACGAAACTAGTTGCCTTATATCTGAATACCTTAAGACTTATATTCAAATTATACGGGTTATACTTTTTCAAGTAAACTTTATACAAATTCGGGTTTGCTATGTAGCTATGGAAGTCCCGCCTCTTATTACGTAGTATTTATATACTCTTTGCTTGACAACTGTTAGCCGCAGATCGTAGTTAGTAAAGAGTATAATAATATACCTATACACGACAGTAGTCAGCGCTTGTTAGCTCAACACAATAACAGATATTTATCATGGAAACTATCTCTAAAGTACATTATAAATATTGCATCGTGCCTGAGTGTACAAACACAACTGTTACAAACCCCGATAAACATTTTTTACGGTGCCAAGGCAAAAAAAAATAAGAGCTAGGTAAGTGGTGCAAAATTATGAAAAGAAATGAATCTTTATTAGAAAAATCAGTACGGTATTGCAGCGAAGACCATTTTGATGTAAGTATCTATATGTCTATATCTACCTATATAATGTAATGTGATATTTAGAGTGATGTGTAACAAATATTAATTTATTCTGATACCTAACGCATAATGCTATTGAAAATGGTTGGGTAATATTGTTACTATGTACACACAAATATGCCCATTTCGTAGTTCAGTCGCGCTAGAGATGGACTAATGTAGACTCTTGCTAATCGATATTTATGATTTCGATGTTGATAAAAAAATTCTTGTGAAATATCTTGGATATGCAGTATATGTAGTATAGTAGTAACGTTTGTAGTATTACTACACGGGTATTTTATCGGCGTTTGATATACTTAGGCGTAAAATGTTAAATAATAAACTTCAGTAATTTCCATTTAGTAAAGTTTATTTAAGTAGTAGCTGTTGTCCGCGCGGTTATGGGTCCCACAGGAATATTTTTTTTAATAAAAACTGTGTTACAATATTAATAGGATTAATGTTCTTTGACCGCGCGGCATGGTATCTTCCAGAGCTAACTGGGGCCACCGCGCTCCGGTTTATTTTTTTTATTTCATTTATGCGCGCAGCACACAGTGTGATGTTATTTAATTGCGATTTCTTCTAAGATATTCATTTAAATCGAATCATGTAGAAAACAATTTTGTTTTAAACTAAATACCTCTTGTGATGCATAATGGATTTATTTGGATTAATATTAAGTTTATAAAAACACCTTCGCAAATAATGCATTTCAATGCAAAAAGGTAAGCTAAACTTAAAAGACAGAAATATGCTGATGCTGACTTTTTTCACAACAATAACACAACACAACAATACTGTACAGTAACAATTCTGTACTACACGATTTTTGCGTAACTTTAACCATTTATGGAGCGCACACAGCGGAACCTATAAATAGGAAAAAATCCCCCAATTTTGAAACATTCTTCATCAGTACTCCACTCCTATTGGTCTTGGCGTGATGATACTTAGCCTATAGTCTTCCTCGATAAGTGGGCTATCTAACACTGAAAGATTTTTTCAAATCGGACTAGTAGTTCCTAAGATTAGTGCGTTCAAGCAAACAAACAAACAAACTCTTCAGCTTTATAATATTAGTATAGATTTGTTTTCTTTGATTTACTTCAACAAAGATTCATAGATTTCAATTGAATGTCAGTAAATATTTTCAATTTTATTTTTCAGGTCGAGAACGACACTCAAAACTTTATGAGACATCGATTTACTGGTGGTAGGTTGCTTCTTAAAAAAACATTTTGCCTAATAAGTTTGCTTTCCAAAAGTCTAAAATAGATACACAAGAACGATCTGCTTTTGCAAAGCGTCGTCGAGTAGAGTATTATGAAAAATTACTTTCAACGGAAGTTTAACCAACAACTCTTGCCCAACAACCCATAGAATTCATTGAATGTGTTCAGAGTGATAAAGAAATTAAAGATCCTGAAAATCCTATTTCTACAACAATGGATGTCGATACGGATGTGGAAACCAGTGTTATTATAAAAACAAAAAGTAATGGTACTCAAGTAAAAATAACGGGTAAAAAAAGATAAAGGATGTCAGACGAAATTCAGGCAGAAGAGTATGAAATATTTAAACAATGAAATACTTCAAGATCACGACGTTAGTAACAAAATAATAGAACCTTCAGACACTGACACTACGAATCTGTCCTCTTTCAGTGTAAGCTCATGTGACAATTTCACTAGTAATAATAATACCAATAATTTGCTCAGCAAAATTAAATATCATCCACAACTGTATCTTGGGCTTTCCAGTGACACTTCTTAATAGAGACTTTAGTTAATTATGTACAACGACCTCAGATAGATATCTTAATAACTTTAAAAAAAAATAAGGCTGAATGATCCGTATTCTCGGTTAGCCATAGATTTTGAACTTCAGAAGGGTTCCATTGCAAAAATTATCGCAAAAACTTTACCGTCATTAGCACATTTTATGAAAGAATTAGTTTATTTTCCCGGACAAGCAGATGTTGACTCTAATTTGCCTATGGCATTTCGAAGTCGTTTCTCCAAAACTCAAAGCATCATTGACTGCTTCGAAATTCTAATTCAACAGCCTAGTGATGCAATTCACCAGTCGTTAACTTGGTCTAATTATAAAGGATGTAACACGTTGAAATACCTGATCTCTTTAACACCAAATGGATTTATAAATTTTATTTCTGGTGGTTATAGCGGAAGAGTGAATGATGCTACTTTGTTTGAAGATTGTAACATAATCGATAAGGTACCAACAGGATCATATATTTTAGCAGACAAGAGATTCAAGCATATTGCATCAATAGTAGAAAGTAAGGAATGTAAGCATGTCAGACCACCAAGCGTAAAATCTGGTACATTCAGTGACAAAACAGAAGTTATGGATACAAAAAGGATTGCTGATGTTCGAATCCATGTTGAAAGATCAATAGGAAGGTCGCGAGCTTATAAAATGCTTGCACCACATGCATGTGTAAACGTGAAAATGCTGCCTTTCTTTGATAAAATTGTATTAATAGCCTGCGGATTAGTAAACTTGCAAAGCCTTTTAATAAGACAATAAAAAAAAATATACACATAGTCAAGCTTTTTTGTTTATTTTATAGCATCAAAACTTTCTTGAAGACATCATTTTTCCAGAATGTAAGACTGTTCTCCATTAATTCGTAGCAAAACTGTTCGTTAAAACCCACTTTAGAAATGTCAACCTTGTTGGTAACTTCGAAGTCCTCATGAGCAATGCAAAACAACCCTTTTCTCTTCTCTGCAAATAACATTTGTAGTTGAATTTGTGCCATATATTTTTTCGTCACTTCTCCATCTCGTATGTAGTTTTTAATGTTTTTTGCTAAACGGACATTTTATTTCTACCACATATTATTCCAATATTCCGTCGGGTGATGCACCAAATAGGGGAAAATCTTTATTGAGTATTAACCCACTTTCCTTGATTACAATATTTTGTTTGGCAGCCACTTCTTGTCGAACTTTAGGC
>NJDC01002392.1:62139-73874 GCA_002245475.1 Calephelis virginiensis
GAATATGCACCATTGAACAGCGGTATGCGAAATTAAGAAAATAAAGGTCTGTATCTGACAGACTTGCGGTGGACCATACGTCAGCAGGTTTAGGTTCGATGCGGAAATAAGGGAATTCGACTGACCTGTCTTTCTTCTTACTGCTTTTTCCGTCTCGCGACGGATGTACCTTTTCTATAATGCCTAAAGGCCAGGAAAACGTGGGAGCATTGTCAGTATTGTCAGCATTCATACCTCTACTGCGGTAAGGAGTACAAAGAATTGGACCCGCATAGTCCATTCCACAATAAGACCAGGCTTTAACTACTTGGCTAACACGTTGGATCGGCAGATCAGCCATTAGCGGTAAAATAGGTAGCGTTTTAGCTCTAAAGCAAATGTTACATTTATGAATACGCATTCTTATAATGCGGCGTGCGGAAATAATCCAGAAGCGTTGTCTAAGTAATGACATAAGCAGCTCTGGACCAGCATGTAAATATTTTTTATGATAAAAATCAACAATTGAATCGATAATAGGATCACGGCGCGTTAATAATACAGGATGCTTAAAATCGTAAGATTCTGCAGCAGCATACTATTATATCAATACCCGCATTATCAAATTAATAGACCATTACATAGATCACTTCCAAATAGAATTGTAACATAATGTAGTTAGTAATATGTGTAGTTGCGAAACGTGTATTGTGTTGTTTATTCTAACAATTTAAATAAAATACACATGTTTTCGTCTACTGTTTGTTTCAGGTGCTGGCAGTATCTCAATAAAAGTGTCTTTCAGCATATACTGATCACTTGCAATTGTACTGTGTTTTAAACACAACGCAGATATTGGCGAAATCCTATTATAAGAAAAGTAGGCAAAAGCCATAAAAAAAGAAAATAAATAATAATCTGTAAGGAGCGGGAGACGGGGCGGGAATGAATGAGTGCGGGAGAACTTACAACTAAATGTTGTTTTTAGACTTAGCAACAGCTGTTGCTTTCTCGGCCAACTAATTATTACCTAAGTAGGCCCTAAACCTAGACCATTTCTGTACTGTGTGATATGTAAAGTTTTTTTTTTTAAAAAAAAAAGTATCTTCACGCCCATATCCCCGAAGAGGTAGGCAGAGGTACAACCAAGGCACCCACGACTAGCCGAAGATACTTGGTCCCACAATGTGATAGGTGGCAAGCCTATCGCCAACCGGGCACATTTCCAATCCCGACCAACATTTTTTTTTATTAGAAAATTGGAAAAATCCAATTTTCTTTTTGTTGGTCGACTCATGCAGTCAAGTCCAACACCCGGACCGCTAGACCACAGAGGCGATTTTAACCGATTAAATATAGCCCGGTGAAGTTGTGAAGCTAACCTCGCGGTTAGCAACAAATTAGCCATTAAAAACTACCGATAAAATTTCAATAAAACGAACAAATAAAGGTTTTATTACAATTTAACAGATAACACAAAGAGTACTACGTAATAAGAGGCGGGACTTCCCTAGATATATAGCGAACCCGAATTTGTATAAAGTTTAAAAAGTATAACCCGTATAATTTGAAAGCAAGTCTAAAGGCATTCAGATATAAGGCAACTAGTGTCATATGATTTGGGCGAATAAAATACACTGCCAACTTATTTTTTTGATATGAAAGTTGCGCTAAACTGATAGTAGCAATGGCAGTTGGCACGCGACAAGCTACTGTGCGATAATTAGAAATGAAACAATACATCGATGTTTTAAGACATCGAAGTATTGTTCCTAAACATCGATATTTTAACATCGATGCATAAGAACATTATGATCGATTTACGGTAATTTAACAGTTTCGTTATTGGGTAGTACATTACCAATAATATCATGATACCTTGATAATATTGATAGTGTAATATGTTGTATCGCGGTATCATGATAATATCACAAGATTTCTGGAATCTTGAAATCCACGATATTCAGGGGGCGTGGCTTCAATAATATTGAAATGTAAGTGCATCGAGATATTTTATGTCAGTATTCGCTTGCAGCCATGACGGAACAATGTGTGAGTAGTGACGATGAATGACAAAATACGCATACGCTGTGTCGCTGACAGTAATGTTAACGGAGGAAATAATGACTTAAAGGAATTTATTCTCTTAAATGAAACGTGTCCAGCTCTGTGGAACCCTAAATATAAATATTTTAAAATGATTGCCGAAATCGTCCACATCACCGCCAAAGATCATTTCTTGTGTGATATTTAGGTGTGTTTTTTTATATTTTAATGGAAGGCAAACTAGCAGACAGATTTCCTGATGGTAAGAAATACATGCCGTCTAGAAACACCCAAGTCGGTAGTGTTGTGTTGCCAACCTGAGGCCGGAATGCTAAGCCTCGACCCAAAGTAAGTTTACAAGCTACCTTACCCTCCGAACCGAAGCACATGAACGGCAAGCATTGACGCCATGGCGACAGAAATAAGTAAGGCAGTGGTACCAATCCGAACGAGTTGCTGCGAAGCTAGTGAGTGCTAGTGACGGGAATCCTATGCTCGCCTTTTACGAGCTGACTGGCCGAAAGGCAGATGGTCTATTCTGCAAAGGAGTCCGGCACTTTCTCTTCTCTTTAGATTTCAACGTTAATACGAGTATTTTTATTGCTATAGTTGCTTTTCTATTGTTATCCATGTAGAATTCGGATTAACTTAATTTTAATCGAATGTGAAACAAAACTTCACTTTAACACATTCAACCATAGATTTAGGATCATTCAACTGTATACTGATAAAATGATATTATTGACATATGTAATCAGGGCCGTCTTAGACTGTACTGGGGCCCTTGGGCGCACAAATCCTTGGGGCCCTTTTGAAATGTATAATTTTTTTTCACTATGATCTGCTTTAGTGTGGGTACAACAACTTCAAACTCAATGTTGTGAAGAATATCACCTATCACTTTTTATGCTCATAATTGACAAATTACTTAGTCGTTAAAATAATCTTAATGAAAAGGTTTCTTCTAATTATTCAGACTTTATCAAGTAATGTAAGGCTGAGGTAATTAAATCCGCTGATTGTTTTGCGATATCTTTTATTTACTGACTTTAGTGAAAAAAATCGGTTTGAAGCTTATTTTTTTGCTCGTTGCATTTTTGGCCAATTCATCAGATTTCATTAAAAAAAAAAACATCTTCACGCCCATATCCCCGAAGAGGTATGCAGAGGCACAACCAGGGCACCCACGACTAGCCGAAGACACTAAGTTCCACAATGTGATAGGTGGCAAGCCTATTACCAACCGGGAACATATTCAATCCCGAGCAAATTTTTTTTATTAGAAAATTGGAAAACCCAATTTTCTTTTCGTAGTCCGACCCGGGATTCGAACCCGGGACCTCATGCAGTCAAGTCCAACAACTGAACCGCTAGACCACAGAGGCGAACAGATCAGATTTTATTATTGTTAATTAACAAAGAAAACTAAATCAATTGTTAATTTATGTTGTCGCCTCTGTGATCTAGCGGTCCAGCGTCGGACTTGATATCTTGAGGTCCAACACAAAATCTTAGAAAATATGTTATTTAAATTTTTTAATAAATATAACGTTGCCACTTGCCTGGGATTGGATTTGTGCCTGGTTGGCGCGAGGCTTGTCACCTATCACATTGTGGGACTTTGTATCTTCGGTTAGTCGTGAATGCCCAGGTGGTGCCTCTGCCTACCTCTTCGGGGATATGGGTGTAAAGATACTTGGCAGCATTGCCGAACATTTTTTAAGGGTATTATTTTAAATTAATGTGTCAATTAGTGAAATAAACGTATCTACACGAAACTTTTCCATGCCTCTTAGCTGATGATCCTTCAAAAAAAGTGAGACATGAACTGCAAATTATTTTCCTTTCAAATTTATATTTTTAATCAGGATCTAATTATTTTTCTTTAGCAGATGTTCCATATTGAACAAAATTACGTCATTGAACTTATTGACATAACTGATTCTTAAAATTTTTTCACATCGCACAGTATTTTTTTGATTTGTTTTTTTAATTGTTTTTACAATATTGGAAGGCAAATAAGCAGACGGATTTCCTGATGGTAAGAAATTCACGCCACCTAGAGACACTAAAGGCGGTAATAGTGCCTTGCCAACCTTAGACCGGGATGTTAGGCCTCGAGCAAAAGTAAGTTTACCGATTGATTACCTTACCCTCCGAACCGGAACACGTTAACGGCAAACGCTGACGTTACGGCGGCAGGAATAGGTAAGGCGGGCGACTAATCCGGGAGAGTCGCTGCGAAACTCTACCACCTAGTCAGATGTCAAGGTGTTAGTGACGATAAGCCTGGCACAGAAAATCAGATGGTATATTTTTCCAAGGAGCGCGGCCCAACACGGGGTAGACTCTAGCTTATACATTCAAGTAAATGTTTTGTTAGTTACGATGGTGTTTGAATCACTCAAATGTGTCGTGTATTGATTCGAGTAAATCTGAAAAGATCGACGTTTGGACAATAAGAAATAATTTGAGGTTAAATGTGAGAGAAATATTCGATCTGTCGGGGCCCCCTGAGTATGGGGGCCCTGGGCACTGGCCCCGTGTGCCCTTATAAAGACGTGTACGTTTACGTGTGGTAAAGACGGTATTGTATGTAATACGCCCCGTTGGCAGCATGTACACCATATAGGTATTGCCAAAATATTTAAAGTAATAGAAGAAGAAGAAGAGGACACATGTGTGTTACCAACTCTACTGTTTTAACAGTAAATTTACTGTTTTTAACGTGACAACACTGTTTCCTGTTTTAGTACGATTTTCTACTGTTTTTTATGATAGGTACTGTTGTTATTGATACGGCATTAGCCGTAACATAAATTGCTGATCAAAGGCATTTTACATACAAAATCCGAAATAAATAATTGTTACGCATTTGATGCTACTGAAAATTGTATTAAAAAAGTTTAATCAAAGGATGTACGATTTTAACAAAAACAATGAAACAGAACATGTTGAGGATAGAGTAATACACAAGTAATACACAAGAGTGATACATTGAGTAATGTTGGTATTTTTGACTACCTATTTTTAATAAATAATGTTTGTAACTTTGAATACCTATTTTTAATGAATTGAAATGAATGAATAAATTATGTAATTGTATTTTTTTAATAATGTACCATATAAAAAATATGTTAATTAAAGAAGTGCTACTGGTAGTACTGCAGTAGTTTCATTAGATGTATAGACATCTTTATAACTATTTCTATGTCCCAATTGAAAGGTTTTAGAAATAGTAGATTTAATGTTTTGAAAATGTAATTTTACTGTTTTCTACTGCTTTTTTAAGATTGATCTGCTGTTTTTCTATTCACTGGGGTTGGCAACACTGGGACACGTAAATACGACGTCGAGTCAGGTAGTTACAGGTACCTAGTGTATTTTCAGCTTAATTCAACTTTCATATAAGAAAATAAAAAAAGTAAGTTTGCTATGTTTTTTATTCGCCCAAATTATATGACACTAGTTGCCTTATATCTGAATGCCTTTAGACTTACTTTCAAATTATACGGGTTATAATAATTTAAGTAAACTATATACAAATTCGGGTTTGATATGTATATGGAACTCCCGCCTCTTATTACGTACCTAGTATTTATATACTCTGTAGGTACCTTTTTTTCAGTTTAAATTTCTACATACATTTAAACCACAGGTGTGTATTTATCCAGTATATTCTGTTGTTATTTTAATTCTAGGTATTTTTTAATTTTGTTTAGGCAGAAAAACAAAATATTTTAGAAATATCGGCAACATCTGCTTCAAGTTTTGGCTAACTAAATTTGGCTGGAAAAGGATTTCCGTGGTAGAGGGTAAAAACCAAATTTAATTGGGCTATACCTAATCAGTGCGTGGTTCAATTTTATTTATTAGATTTCTGTTTTGTAGTGGGTAGGTATATGCTTTAGTGGACAATTTGGTCCACTAATTTTTACAAGTAATTATTTTTGTAGATTAGAAATTACAGATTTAATTACACTCGGTACAAAGTGACCAACTACTTAACTAGAAATCCAGGATGACGAGTAACTTGAATGGACATGTCATTTTACCTGTACAAACATATCTACACGCCAAGTTCCCCTAAATGGCTGGCAGAAAGTATCAAGTGCCAAGTGAACAAAGTTTGCAGGGTTGGCAAGACTTGAATATAATTTATGCCTTTTCAAATTTTAGCCAAAGTAATGGCACCTTCAGCGGATTGGGATGAAATAAAGCGTTTAGCTGCTGATTTCCAGAAAGCTCAATTAAGTTCTACAGCACAAAGGTAAATTAATGATTAATTCTCATTTCATTTTCAATACAAATAATGTACCTACAATAGAAGTGTACATACATGTGCTGATGCAGCCTATACACTAAACCAAAGCTCGGTGATGTTGTAAAAACCGTGAGGTTAGCAACAAGTTAGTCATTCAAAAAAAAAGGACCATATTTGCAAATTATTTCAACACAACAGTGACTGTGCACATTATACTTTATGGTGATATTATTAAAAAAAATTGACCTTACTTTCATATGCTTAACTTAATTTTTTGAGTAATTAGTTTAGTTACCTACTTGCATTAAGTAGTCATATTACAGTATCAATACCTATGAAGGGACAAATACATATTTTCGCAAAATCTAGAACAGTCTACTTAATGCAGTGTAATTTTCTCAGCTTAAAGTAGTTATTATTTTCATACAAACTTCACCCTCATATTGGTCCTTTAAGGGTTGATTTTGAATAAAAAAGTAGCCTGTGTTTGAATTTAACTTTATGCACATCAAATTTAATTTAAACCACTCCAGTAATTTATCGGTTAAAGTGTAAGAGACAGACTTGCATTTGCTATATTGATTTATAAAAAATAATAAAGGCTGTGACGCTCTCACAGCCTTTAATATTTTATAGAGATATTTATTGTAAAGAAATGTCCCCGTTATAATAATATTATGTAAGAGCTTTCTTATTACAGATGTAACATAAGCCTTTATTTTGCTAATTCCTCGTAAGCAGTGTAACTGTTGTGGCAAATAATCCTCTAAATGACACAGAATGTGACAAGCCTAACTGACGTTCCCACCGCCACCTCCGCAACCAGAATACGAATAAAGGAAGAGTTCGGGAAGGTCTCGGAGGTGGGCACTACACTGCTTTATTATTAGCAAAATAAAGGCCTATTTTACATCTGTTATAATGGATTCCTCAAAGTAACACCTGATTCAATAAAATAGCTTTCATATTATTTTATATGTGATTATACTTAATATATAAAATAATAAGAAAGCTCTTTATTAAATATTGATATAACAACATTTTAATATCTATGTTGGTTTTAGTAAGAGTCTATCATATATTTATTTCTAGCTTTTGCTTGTTGTCTGCATTTTAAGTTTTTATTGGCCCTTTGTAGGTTCTCTTCCTCTCTCATAGAAATTCATCAATTTTGATTTAGCTGTTTAGTTGTGTTAACTTAACAGGTATACTTTCATGTTCATGATATAGGTAAGGATTTCTCATTTAATAGGATGAATAAAACAACATTATTAGGTTCATTTTAAAGCCTAACATAATATTCACTGATATAATAATAATATGGTTATATTACTGAACAACTTTAATTTCCAGGCTCTCAGAACGAAACTGTATAGAAATTGTATCAAAGTTAATTGAACTCAAATTGATTGAAGTTATTTTTACAAATGATGGTAAAGAATACTTGACCTCTCAACAACTCATAAGAGAAATAAAAGATGAACTTTATATCCGTGGGGGCAGAGTAAATACAGTTGATTTGGCAAAAGAATTGAATGTTGATTTAAACCAAATAAATATTAATGTGGCAGAAATAATAAAAGGAAAAGAAGTAATACTGGTTGCAGGGTATTTAATTACACATTATTATTTAGAAAAAATTGCAAGAGAAATAAATGAAAAATTACAATTGCAAGGTCAGATAACAGTTGGAGATTTGACCTTACAGTATGACTTGCCAGCGGATTTACTGCAGCACAGTGTTCTAGAGAGATATCTTGGTAAAATTATTAATGGAAAACAGGATCCCTCGGATGTTAGGATTTTTTACACCGAGGAATTTATTTTAAGAACTAAAGCCAAAATCCGTGGAGCTTTGATGGGTTTGTTGAAACCTACACCTATTAACTTTATTATAAGCCATTGTAATTTGTCAGAGCGCCTTTTTATGTTTTTATTTGATCAGATTAATGCTCCGGGAGTACTTACAGGGCGTCAAACTGGATCCCTCTATGTGCCATCTTGTTATACTAAATCTCAAAATGAGTGGGTTTTAAATTTCTTCAAGCAGAACAACTACCTTGAATATGATGCATTGACACGCTTAGGATTATCTGACCCTAAGGGATATATAAAAAGAATCTTACCAACTGAAGATATAACATTTTTAAGCAGTTGCATTATTGGGTCACAAATAAAACAGCAATTAGAGACTGCTTTGGAGGAATGTATAAGCTCCAAAAGTTACTTGGATGTCGTATCTTTGTTACCATCAGTTTTATCAGATGAAGATATTGAAAATGTTTTAGAATCTTTGCTTAAAAATAGTTCAAAATCTACTATATTGTTTGATAAAACAGGTAAAATATGTTTAATTGATTTTTAATTATTTAAACTACTACCAACATTTATTTTTTACTTATTTGAGAGGATACAGTTATAGTTTTTTTATGTACCTATAAGAAGAAAAGACAAACCAACGAATGCAGCTTCACGTAAATCAACTCTTTGATGGTAAATTTATATAGATTATGTCCAGATATTTTCTAGTATGTAACAAACAAAGGTTGCACTTCAAGTTACATTAACTGAATTAACCCAAAAGTAAGCAAATATAATTTGGTGTTGTGGGTCACCAGGTAGGAACGAAGTTCCTTCGGCTAATGTAGAATCAACAAAATTCATGAGTACCTATATACTATGCGGGGTGGAGTGAAGGAGAAAGAGAAAGGTATTATAACACTACTCGCTTGTGTATACGACTGTCGCGCCTGCGCACGTCTCATTTAACGGTTTTATTACACGGTTTTTACTATCACATTTTTTTCAGTACGGTCCCGCAGTAAAATCCCTATCTGCTCCAAGCCTGCCGTAAGAAACTTTGTTCCAATTATATGTTGGTGTTATATGAAAATATTTGGGGCGAAATTATTTCTTTGAAAGATTGTGATTTGGCAATCTAAGTTTGAGTTTTTATTTTTTCAGTATTTAGTAACCACTATATTGACAATCTAAAGCAAGCTTGTTTGCCTACAACTGAAAGAAACGCTGATTCTGTTGTAAAATCTGGGAAATATCAACAGTTTTATCTTGAGAAACAGTTGGCTAAATCCGAGATACAGTCTGCTCATGTGGACCACAAAGCAGAGAGACGAGAGGAACGCAGAAGGAAAGCAAGTTCTGGAAAAGGTGGTGGAGGTACCCAAGGTCGGGAAACAAAAACAAAAGCCGTTAAAAAGCACCAGAGATCAAAACAGACAGCACATGACTCCGATTCAGATGAAGCATCAAACGTTATTAAAAAAAGTCAGTTGCATTTAGAAATAGTTACAGTTGAGGATGTGGAAAATGTTATAAGGAAAGAGTTGGAAAATGAGGGACTTGAAGATCTTGTACTTCAAATTGCAGAATATATTCAAGGGTAAGAATTTAACTGCTTTTATATTATTGTAACTTTAATAGCTTTAGATAACACACAAAGAGATGGATTTCCGATGGATAAATAATTGATGATCTGGCCAAAGTCGCGGGGACCGCTGGTTACAAGCGGCTGGTGACCGTGACTTGTGTCGCTTTTTGAGGGAGACCTATGCCCAGCAGTGAACGTCCTCTGGCTGAGGATGATGATGATGAATACTAAATTTTATACTTGAATTTTTTTTAAGTTTATTTTTCCAATTACCTTGGGTTTCAACTAATAACAGATTACAAGGCAAATTTAAAATCTTTAATTGAACCAATTTTAATTGAATTGAAATGTAAAAATTGTAATTTAAATAGTTATATTTAAATAACAGAGAAGCCGTGAGCTTTACTGTAATCTGGTGTTTATTTTTTTTTATTGTATATAATATTTTTGAACACTTACTATTCTCAGATACCAGAACCACATGCAAGAGCATGACAAAATGTAAAATGAAATAAATTTTGTTTTCAGGTACCTAAACCAAGTTGCCTTGAATATTGCGAAAGAAAAAGCAGAAAAATTACTACAAGATGCAAACCAAAGTAGAAAACAAACACATTCATCCACACAGGACCACATAAATGTGATTGTAAATGATATAAAATTATATGAGAAAGGACTTAAATTATTTCCAGTCGATCAGCAGGCTAACTTCATAAAGTATCTCTTAAAATCATTGGGTGGGGATCTTCTTTCTGAGCTTTGTAAATATGCAGCAAACCAATGTAATTTATCGCTTCAAGTCGACGTTTTATCAACGGAACAAAGGAATAAAATATTAAACGACTTACCCGAAGAATATACAAAACCACTCCGGGCTTTGAATGCCGCACTCTCTGAACAAAATATGGAACAGTTTTATCAAACGGTCGACGCTTGCTTGGCAGAATGTGGGATGATCTTAAAGAAGGTGGATAAAAAGAAGGATAAGTGAGTACTGTAAAATTAGCTATAATTATAGTTTTATTAAGTCATGATAAAATCGGCGTACTGGCAACACGCCGCCCGCAGCGTTTTTGTCACTATTTTCTTATCGCTTACGAACTACACGTCCCACTGGTACCAACTTTATTATTCGCATGTAAAAATTATAAATGTAATACAATGTGCACATTCCAGAATGCTCATCCAGAACCATCGTGAGAAGCTGATATCGGAGCTGGAGGGGTGCTCGGAGCCCGGACTGGTGCTCCACCTGGCCGTGCTAGCCATGTTCTCCGTACTGCTGCAGAGCATGCTGCACGCCTCCGGGAGACAGGTGCCCTTCATCATCACCTTCTTGAAGTCGCACTTGAAACCCGACGACTTCGACAAACTGCAGAAGTATCACGGTGAGTGTCTCACACCAGAGTTTGTATTGAAAACTTGTATCTCTACTGTAGCCTGTTTTTTAATCTCAGAGACTAAATTGACATTAGCAATGTTGTCAATTTTTTGCGATTCATAAATAGTGTCTTGCCATTATCGAAAAATGTTAACAAAACTTATTACCGATTGTTATAAGTTACGCTGGGAAATCGGAACATGTGTTTGAACGAGTAAATGTAACATTTACATGCCTCATAAATGTAGGTTGATAATTGCCATTATTTGTAAGTAAGTATCTTCACGCCCATATCTCCGAAGAGGTAGGCAGAGGCACATCCAGGGCACCCACGATTAGCCGAAGTCCCACGATGTGATAGTTGCCAAGCCTATCGCCAACCGGGCACATTTCCGATCCCGACCAACTTTTTTTTTATTAGAAAAATCCAATTTTCTTTGTGTTGGCCGACCCGGGATTCGAACCCGGGACCTCATGCAGTCAAGTCCAACACCCGGACCGCTAGACCACAGAGGCGATAGTTATTTTATATTATATTATTTGTATTTTTGTAAAACAAAGTTCATTAAAAAAAACGGGTTGCACTCTAGGAGTGCTGGCAGAAGTGAAAACTTGATTGTTAACGTTGTGCATTTTCGATATTATGGAATGGTTAGGGAATAAATTGGCACAAATTG
>NJDC01002392.1:81920-93899 GCA_002245475.1 Calephelis virginiensis
CATAAGCGTTGTTGACGCAATACTGAATCAGTCAATTTATTACCAAAAATACTAGCCAAAAGCGGGGGCGACTATAGCGACCGAACTATCGGATTTCCCTTTCCTGTACGTAATTATGTCTCTTTCTCACCACAGGGTATTAGAGCATGCTTTGTTATGTCGTTTTATTATTAAAACTCAATTTGCCCATTTTTTTAATTATGTCACTTTATTTCTAAAGGTGCGCTTTGGGTTTGAATTTTGAAAAAAAAACTATTTAAATTAAACTTAGATCTATAGCTTTATGCATATTAAATGTCATCAAAATCTTTTTAGCTGTTTAGCTGTGAAAGGGCAACAGACAGACTTTCGCATTTATATTAGTGTGGATTTATGGATGTACTTAGAGTTGGAGTTAGTACTGATTTTAACCTATCGCCACTTGGGCTTTTATCCAATCCCAGGCACTATAGTTTTCACTAGAAAAATGAAAAAACGCACTTCGGTGTTGCTTGACCCAGGAATCAAATCCAGGACCTCATGTAGCCAACAATAACACTAGACCACTAGGTCTAAAACATATTCATAGATATTTTAGTTGACATGAAATATTTATATTTAAGTTAACAACCTTTAAAAGCATAATGACATATTGAAATACATAGTTGGTGAAAATAAATTGTGTTGGTGAATTTACAATACGAGCACCAATTAACAGGGTCAGCTTAAAAATATGTTAAGAGATTAAATAACATTTTTATTATTAGTATTAAATTTCTTATAACATTTTATTTTGACTTCAACTATATGTGTATTAACTATGTATATAACATTACATAAACTATGTAATGCAATTTTAATAAACAAGACATCTTGCCATTAATTGAAGGACTAACTAACAATATGACGATGTACCCAATCATAAAAGGTTACAAATGTTCATATGGTAAGGCAGTAGTTAGGTTACTAGCATCGCAAGCTTGTTACAATTATTAGTCCTATGATAACATAACTGATTACAACTACCATGTTTCGATTAGGAAGTCAAAGTAGTCATTACTCTTAGCACATAAAATGTATCACATCAATAGCACTATGAAATTAAATTTGTGCCTAAGCTCTTTTAATGACTGTCTTTATTTATCTTGCAATAAGTGTATTTCTTTCATATCTAAACTAGCTTTCCTTTCCATCGATTAAGTCATTAAAAAATATTATATGTTACTTTTAATACCTCCTTAATACCACTATGTGCAAAAAGTGTGATTATGATTGGTTAAATGTAACAACCAAACTTACATTCTTATTTATTAGTAGTGATGTATGAAATACAAGTAATTGTATTATATTTTATTAGTATAAAACAATTAAACACAACACTAATAATATTTGGTGAGGTCTAATATTGGATAAATATTTTTTGCTGCTTTTGCAAGCTGTTCAATATTTGAAGTAATATTTCCAAGTAAATGAGTATTAGCCCCATCAGCTGCCGCTCGTTGCATTTCCACTTGAGACATTTTTCTTCTTGCCAAATCTTACAGATCCAATGGTCAACTTAAAAGAAACATTTTATGAGAATTGCATCATTTTGCTAATTTAAAACAAGTGTTGTTAGCCTTAATACAGTTAATAGAGTAATAAGTCTACATTTAATTATTTTTTTGTCAGTGTGGAAGTTTTCGGAGAAGTTAATACTTAAGAACTGTTAATGTCTTATGTTTTTAGATTTCTTTAGGAAGTTGAGGCTTTTATTTGCCTTTAGCATAGGCAAAACACTGTCACTAATTTTAAAATAAACAATGTGACTTCAGATTCAGACTGATAACTTTATAGGCAGTAGTACTAAGTGTGGTAGTTATGTTTTAATATTAGAATATATAGCTTTGGTTTACATTGAATATACAAAAATGAAATTTTCTGTTACAGATCAACAGGCTTAGTGTGTACAATATCTATCTAAATCTTTTCAGTAACTTTTGTGTAATAGATAAAAATTAACCTAAAAGCTTTATATTCTAATAAAATTCTGATAAATGTAAATAAAACTAGTACCGCTTATCTTTGCTTAAATTTTAAACATTATTTTATGGGAAAGACAGCAAACAAACATAATTTTTCCATTTATTCCTTAACCATAGGCTCTCCTGATGTTAAGAAACAATCTATATACACCATAGATTTTTTGGTGATATGCCAGCAAATACCTACACAAATCCCCTGATGGTAAGAGACAACCATGACATATAGAGACAAAATACATTACATAAAAGTCATCTTATGCAAGTCTAACTACCCTACCCTCCGCAACGGAATATGACAGATATTTTAATATATTTTACAGTAAACTAAAACAGTAATTTATCATTTAATTAAATTTTAATTAAGTTATATTCGGCTTTAAGAATAGGAATGCAAAACTAACTTTTTTTATAAATAAAAGAAATCAAAATACCAGTGCATGTCTTCATCATGTATTCATGTACTTACATTCTTCCATTTTGCAGGTTAGGTAATAGTTCACTATTCAGCTCTCTAATGCCTACATGTAAGGCATATTTCTACCATCAAGAAATTTGAAATTTGTGCATTTGCTTATATCTAATCTGAATATAAATATTAATAACAAATAGAATTACCTTGGAAAATTGGAAAAAAATACATTTGGGGAGAGGTTAACCCTTACATTCAGTTTTCCATGGCCAAATCTGGATCCCATAATAGCTATTTAGCCATTCATTGTATATTTTAGACAAGAATCTAGCTTAAGGTGGGCCTCGATCTGTGATTTAAGTATACCAGCCCGTCTTCACTTTTCTCTTGCAGTTGCTAATATACTGAAAATAAAACAATAAAGTAAAAGATCGAAAATTTATTGATGTTGTATTAGCCAATTTAAGTAAGAATACTTACAATTCTTATGGTACAAATGATTACCATCTTGCCAAAGTCGTATTAACTTTGATGGGCCCCTGACCCCGATACCATTGTAGGACTTGTAGCTTCTAAACCGAGCCATG
Source organism: Calephelis virginiensis (assembly GCA_002245475.1). Taxonomy (NCBI): domain Eukaryota; kingdom Metazoa; phylum Arthropoda; class Insecta; order Lepidoptera; family Riodinidae; genus Calephelis; species Calephelis virginiensis. The sequence continues at coordinate 84,920 of NJDC01002392.1, forward strand.
TCATATCTCAAAATTTGTAGTTACATATTTCACTGGGCTTTCTTCCGAAACTCTGATAGAACTCCTTTCCATGGCAAAACGAAAATGGAATAAAGCAAAGCCATTCAAACCATCAACAGTCGAATCAATGAAGTGCTAATCACTCAATATAATATCAAATTCGAATCATGTGTCGCACCACTTGTAAGTACACAGTCCCTACATATTATTTCAGTCTACTTTTTCAAGTGCACATAAATCACCAAAACATAAAATTTACTGGAACTTAGCAACAATTATTATTCAAAGTAAAATAACACTTTGTTTATAGTAAAATATCAAATGTCAATCTTTATGCTGAAAGCATGAGTTGTGAGACATGGCCAGCCGTTAAACATATTTATTTCTTCCATGATTTTAACGGATTTAACAAATTACTAATAGTAATTTTACCCGAAATTTTACGGTTCTGTTTCTTTAAAAGGTCGTGTAATATTTTAATCGTAAAAATCATTCGTAAATAGCAATATTTAGGTATGAAAATACTGTTTTTAAACTGTTTATAATTATTAAGTGTGGAAACACACATCAAATATGAATCTGCTAATGAAATTAATTGTAGATGAATGGCTGAAAAGGCGCGACCATTTTACAAAAAAATATATGAATTGCTGCAATATTGCTACAATTCAGGAAATAAATTCCTTTTAGATGAATTGCTAAAAGTGGCGGTTTTAGACTTGCAGTTGATGTTAAATTGCCACCATTATTGTCGTATTGACGTATGGACGAAATCTAATTATTATTGTTCTTTAAATTTTGTTTGTTGACAGGATTTAAAACTCCGTCTTTGTCTTTAGTTGTATACTCGCGTAAAATAATTTTGGAATGTTACTGTTACAGAGAATGTCACTAAATATTTAACCGCGTCGGAAGAAGATAAAACTGTCCTAGAAGAAAAACTTAAAGATGATATGTCAAGTATTAAAAATTTGGTTACAGAAGTAAAGAAATACAAATAAATTGTGATAAATGTGCTTAAAGATTGTTCTTTCTTCGCCTCCGTCGCCTTGTTATCTACCTATAGCTTTAAGTTAAAAAATGGAAATATTTTTTGATGTTGTACGCAATCACAAAACTAGTAATTTGTAAGGCAGAATAAAACATGTTGTAAGCTTTGTTCGTTTATTAAATAAATGCTTATTTCTAACAAGTTTTTTATTGCTTCAAATTGTGATTATACTATTACACATTATAAGATATATTATTAGTAACTATAAATATATTTTATAATTTAGTGTAAAAGGAATCTAAAGGCTGAAACACACAACCACGTTGCGGTGCCCCGCCGCTGGAATCGGCAGTAGCGTCACTGCCGATTGTAGCGGCGCGTCACTATTTATTTATTTGTAACAGAATAAAATCTTTTTAATAACAAATAAGCAATAAGTTTGTCACGATGGGCCACGGCATAGACACGTCTATGAGGTCGCAACGCGGTTATGTGTTGAGGCCTTGGCTACGGTACATATCACGGGGGACGGCCGGACACGAGCGGCCGTCTGGAGTGTGACGTCCGAGACTCAGTCAAGTCATGTTCAGGTTCATTTCTTAATTTTATCATCATTTTTGCATTCATAAAATTAGATTTAAACTAGTTACTACTAATAGTTCGAAAATGAAAGTTATTTGTTCAGTTTTCACGTCAAAGCGGCAGAACCGATTTCGATGAATTTTAACATGTAAATGGACTAGCTTGGAACGTTTAAAAAAAAGGGTTATCAATAGCGAAAAAAAAATAATCTGACAGTTCCAATTTCATTAGAATATTCAAACAAATAATACTATGGTTTAAAAGAAGATTATTAAAAGCAATTTAAGGTATATCAAAAACTTGACCATTATAAAGCAATAAATATATTATCAGTAATCCTTTAAACACAAGGTATTAATTATATAATTAGATAATGTAAACATTTATTTCAGCATTTGTTACGAACTAGAAGCTTTAGCTGCCTGTCGTCTCTTAACATCCCAGTTGTATACTCGAGCCATGTTCACTTCAGTAGTAGTCCACTGGTCCCTGAAATTACAGAAAATCTACTTCAAATGCTTATTTCATTTCATAAACTAAATTTCAAAACGGAGCCGATTCCCTATTGCACCTGAATGTTGGAGCATGACTTCCACAAGACTTAATTCACTCAGTGCCATTTCCTACTTTGGTGGGTGAGATATATATTCATTCACATGCCATGAATGTCCATTGGTGGCTGTATTTTCGAATGTAAATTTGTTAGCCACATATTTTAAGCTAATTATAACACTTTGAGTATGCGAATATATTATATTATAGAGTTTGACACTTAGAACTCACGGCGCGGTTGCGGGCCCGCAGTTTCTGTACAATGTAGATATATATGAAAAAAAAAACGTAAGATCACATTTCACGACGCCATTCTCACCCGCAGCGCCTGCGGTTGTTTGCGGCTGCCCGTGACCCGTGCGGTTGTGTGCGGGCGGCGACCTCACGCGACCGCACGCTCTGCGTTCGCTTGGCGGGCGACCATTTTGTACTATTTTAATTTAGCCGCAACCGCTGGCCGCGCGGTCATCAATCGCCAAGTTTGCGGGCAATCATTTCAATCGCGGCAGCTGCGGGACCGCAAAAATGACCGGTCTCGTGAGTTTTGAAATAAAATCGCAGAACTGCGAACTATGCTCCGAATAGCTCCGTGAGTTCTGTCTCTGAGAAAAGCCAATTCAGATCTTACATGCCGAGTCTGCCGGTAGCTGTTCAAATCAAATATTCAGATTTCACATGTATGGTTTAATTTAATAAACACTAGCTGAACGCGTTTTGACATTCCTTAGGGGCCGTGACGTAACTCAATAAATATAATATATCACTCGGGATATCATAACAGTCTCCAGCGTAGTGGCAATAAAGTTAAATTGCGTTTATAGTATTACAGAACATAGTTCGTAAGAAAATACCGCCTTTGTTTACTTACTACCATACATTTTAACTTTCGTTATGTTTAGATAGAAGCATGAGCTAGATCAGAGGCGTTTTGGGTAAGTCTTGTCGTGCTTTGTCTGTAAGAGGCGCATGTGTACTTTGAGTTTCATAAAACCCGTTCAGATGCTGCCGCGCGTTTCCTGACTCGCTAGAAAACGCGTAAAGTGAACGAGGCTGGACTAGAGTGAACGAGGCTGGACTAGATCGCTCAATCTGTTAAGATATTTGGGCGACATTGGTGCGTCCAGGACAACGTGCAAATCTGTGGCGAGTGCACGGATTTAATTCAAAACGGAGCCTGATAACTTTAACCCTTTGGAACTTTTTATTGAGGAAGTTGAAAGAATAGCCAAATGGAATTTAATTCATGTTGATTCATGGACTTTCTTTTCGTATAAGAAGTTTTCATCAACGGTATGCAATCTACAAACAACCGCTGCATTCAAGAGGCAAGGAATTCAAATATTTTTCTGTATAGGAATGCACATGAAATACCTAATCTTTAAAGCGTACGTACGTAAATATTAGTAAATTAATTAAGAATATTCAATAAAAAGTACACTACAATTTGAGGAAAATTTAATGTTTATTTTAAAACTGAAATTCTTTCATGACTTTACATAACGTAAAAAAAGCACAGACAAAAAATAGTTTGTCTACCACTAAGTTGTGTCGCCTTTGCTCTCAATGACAGATTTAATGCAAAGAGACATGGTTGCAATCAACGCTGCACACTCCTCAGACGTAATTGACTCCCAGACAGCCAAGAGTTTAAGCTTTAAGTCGCTTTTTGATCTTGATGGATTTTTCCGAAGAACTTTATTCCTTTTCCACCATAGGGTTTCGATCGGCGATAAATTCGGGCTGTTAGATAACTATTCAATTGTAGGGATGGTTTTCGCTAGTAGCCACATCTTTGTTGTCCTTGCAGTATGGCAGGAGCACCATCCTGTTGAAAAATGGAGGAACCTTGATGCTTGAGTGACGGAATAGAGGACAGTAAACTCTCTTCCAAAAGGTTTTGATACCTCGCAGCATTGATAGAACCATCTACAAACTGTATAACACCAACACTTTGCGCAGACATGCAGCCCCATATCAAAAGAGACGCTGGAACCTTCACTTTTTGTTTGAGGCAATCAGTATGAAATGCCTCATTTTTGTTCCAAATCACTTTTTTCCTCTCATCTCCGACTGTCACTTCAAATTTGGACTTATCCCTCTAAATGATACTAGACCACTAATTGGAAGTCCAATTTAAATGATCATGAGCAAATTTCAACCTATTTCTTTTGTACAGCTGTAGTCAACATTGGTTTCTCCTTAGCGGTGTTAAATCCGTAACCCATTCTTTTTAAGACTCTTTTGCCTGTATAAACTGAGACGTCTTTGTGAATGATGTCCTTCCAATGCCCCGTAAGTTCTCCAGCTCGAGCATGACGATTATTCTTATGAATATCGTCAGGACTCTGTTTTCTGCTACACTTGTGATGTGAGATCACCCAGTTTTCTTCAAACAAGAAGTCATTCAATTTCGTTTTACAATGCTGAATGATTGATTGGACCATAAATGTGGGAAGTATCAAGTCTTTAGATATTTGGTAACTTAATTTGCGAGCATTGGCTCCAGAAACTATTCATTTTCAAAGCTATTTTCGAACCCACGAATTTGCCACAACCCAATGTTATTTGAAAACTAATGAAAATAACCAAAGCTTTCAGAATTTCTCTCACTTGACAAATGACACAGAATTACTTTTACAAATTTCAATTATGGAACACAATTGCACAAAGAAGAAATAACCTTATTTAACACAACAATAGACAAACATTTTTGTATCAAATAACAAGTTGACAAACTATTTTGCTTATTAAGTTCTTTGAATTTAAAACATTTTTAGATATCAAAAATTTAAAATGCTTGAAAAGTTTATAAATTCATAATTAATTAAACATGCAATAGTATAACTAGACAAAAATAATGAAGTTAAATAAAATCTCACATAGGAAATTTCACACTAAAGGAACTATTTTGCTTTGGTGCTCGCACTCATAAATTCAGATAAATGCAGAGACTGTCGATCCACGATGAAACCCATGGCTGCATGAGAGTAATATTGCTATTATTTTAGGAGGCAACAAAAAGGCTGAGTAAAGCAAACAAATGACAAAAAATGTCGCTCTCATAACAAACAGTGATTATTATTTTCCTATAGAACTATGATCATAAAACTTTTATGACTTTAAAAGCAAAAAATGTTTCAAATTACCTTAAGAAATCCAGGTCATGCTCAACATAGGACAAATTCTTTTTCGCAGTAGCCATGTTTGTAGTTAATAATTTCTCAGCATCTTCTAGTGAGTATTCCAGCATAACATTAGCACCCAGCCACAAGCATACAGTCTTTGTTGGTGGGATATTAGCCTAGAAATTGTGATAACAAAGTTATATTTATTAATCTAGCATTAAACATTAAATAACTCTGGATAAGTTAAACAAAATAAATTTAACTTCAAATTATATGCTTGTTATATTCGTATTAGTTAAAAATTGTAACACATAGAAATACTTAAATAGATAACAGAGTAAATTTAATAAACAGCGAAATCTGGGAACGCAGATCTGAGAATCTAAATGGTTGTCACACAAATACCTGCCCATTTCCGGAACTGAAACTAATCCTGGCAGTTGGTTGATGAAGATAAGAGTAACACAAAAAACATACACAAAATTTAGTACAAATGAATAGAACTAACACTGGCTCTAGAAGAACATACCACTTTTGTTCTTGAATTGTAAACTGTTGTCAATGCAATAATTTATGTATCATCTCCATACATTATAGAGGTGGGCAAAGTATAAAGCACAATAAATTATTATTTTAGATATTAAAAACATGATAAATTTATCTTACCTTAACAAAGACTTGATCACTAAGAAGAAATTGTGTTTCTAATTCTTCATTTTGTGACTTTAACTTTTCAATCATCTCTAATGATCTTGCAAGATCTGGTATTTGCTGACGCAAACGTCTTCTTTTAGTGTTAAGAGTATATTCCATAAATTTATACTTCCCATGTTGTTCATCTAAGCTTCTCAAGACTTTTTCAACACCTTCAGAATTTTCTGGTTTATTCATAAATTCATCGACATTGTCCTGTCAAGGGGAAATATTTATATTTCAAATATTCACCCACAATCTTGATTTAATACTGAAGTTGATAGGTGAAATTGGCAAAGTTGCAAAAAAGCCTGTGATAGGTGGTAAATCTACTGGCAACCAGTGATAATTGGCAATTCATATTATCTGTCTACCATAATTTATGAATACATTATGTATGTATTTCAAGGCATACTAAATCCAAAATGTTTAGGTGGATTTAATAGGATTTTATGGTACTAAATCAATCCTAAAATGCGCAACATTCGACAAGAGCTATAACTTTTTATATCAATTAAAATCTCTAATATTAAGTACATCAAGTGTCGTAAGAGTTCTAATGGCATGACTATCATGGCAAAATAAAATAAATAATAAATATTCTTGGACAGTTACACGAATTGAATCTAACCCCAAAGTAAGCAAAAGGGACTTATGTAGCGAAAGGTAGGTACTGAAGAATGTAAACATTCAATCGATAAGCCAAAGTGTTAGTTATTCTTTAATGTGTCCAAAAACCATCCAAATATTTTCTTGGTATAATAGGTAATTGCAATGGGTACTTTGTTTTACTGTATCGAGGTTATTTCATGGTATTAAACATCTGTATGTCCAACCTTTCTATGAACCGTATCAATAAATGATAAATAAAACACTTCTAAATACCGGGTGTACTGAAACCTAACCTCTTTTGGACAAAAAAACAAATTGCAGCATAAAATGTGTAGGTACCAAAAACTTCAAAAATAATTTAGTGAAATCGTTACCACAAAAACCGCTTCGGGAATTCCTGAAAAGGATTTTGAGTTTTCAGTACCATCACCTTCCATTTTTTATTATTTTAATGAAATTTTAATTTAGATCTTATACTGTTCTTACTTCACACTTGACACCACAGACTAATTAGAGCAAATTAGAGTACTGCTTGACACTTCTCAGTAGTGTTGCCGCTTCTAATTTTTTTAAGCGCCAGATCACAACCTAAATATCACCAGATTTGAGAAATTTTAATATGAAAAAAACCACCAGATTCCATTAGATATTTTTTAGTTTTGGTATTTGTATTACTCAAGTTTCTGTTTATATCAAATTATATGAATATTAAAAGTCGGGCATAAATTATTTAAAATGAGTCGTAAACCAAAAAAAGAAAGTAAGTGATGTCTTAGGTAATGAGGTGGTGTCCTTATTTAACAATATTTTACGACACACTTATTTCTGCATGAATTCTTCACTTGTGTACTTTTTTGCACTGCATGCATGCATTTTGAACTGTACAGAACTGTACAGGCCTGACATGATTTACTGACGACTTATGACTGATGACTAATTATAATTGATTAATAAAATTGATATAAAATTTGACATAAATTTCTACTTGATGAATGGCAAAATATTAACGTGAAGGCCAATACTTAAAGAAATAAAAATCACACAAATTATCATCAAACATAGAAATAGGAATAGGTATGTATAGAGGTCAATGTCGTCAAACTAATATAAAGACATAAGTAGGTAGGTACCTACCAAAAGGCACAGAACAATATGCAGTAGGTAGGTACCTAGGTACCTAGAGTATTGTAGTTTTTGGTTCTCAGCTCAGTGTTACCAGCTTTATAATTTGTGATCAGTGTTGCCAACTTCAATTTTTTAACGTATCCCGATAACATCTGAAAAAGAGCAAAAAAAACATTACTTAAGTTATTTTAATCACTTAAAAAAAGACACCGTGATGTCTAATAAAAAAAATCGGTGCAGTGAAGTCGGTGCAGTTTTATGTCGCTTTTAAACTTTTACATAAAGTCCCAGGTGGTCTATTGGTGTGCAGCTGTGAATAGGGCTAAAGAAGCTTGACTAGAATTCGCGCTATCATCAAATTTAGGTCTGGATTGCTATCTTTTGCTGTCGAATAGAAAATGGCTCTGCAGTTTTTTCGCTTAATGTGATTTATTCAATCATATTACTTGGCATTTAATTTACAGAGGCAATAACTATAATACGCTTTGGTTTTGTTATTACTAACCGACATTGGAAAAACGCCATAACATAAGAGTAAATATACTCAACTCGGCATTCTTGTGTTAATTTCGGAAATTTGGCTTACTTACAGACATTTTGTTGATAACACAATCAATCAATTAATTAATCCGAACAACATTGGGCATCATTCAAAAAGAATGCTTCGTCTATATTTAACAAAAATAATTTCGATAAATGACCGATTGCTCTATGAAGATCCTAGAGGATTCCCTATTCGCCTATTGCTGCTTTCATTTTATGTGAGATTTTTATTTTGAATACCTACACGCATGCATAATTTGATGCCAATAGTAAGCAAACTTTTAGTTCTAGAGAGAGAGAGCTAAAATATAAGAAAAAGCTATAGAGCTAAACACATTTTTTAAGAGCTGATTATGTTGAATTACAACTAAATTTACATCTAAAAGAACTGATTTGGCAACACTGTCTGTGATACTGATTACTGCTATAGATTATCACATCTACAATAAAAACTTTAAACAAAAACATTGTTTTTGCAGTGGTTTCAAAACCTTCATTATTAAACTTCAAAAAATATATCTTCACGCCCATATCTCCGAACAGGTAGGTAGCGGCACAACCAAGGCACCCACGCCTAGCCCACAATGTGTGGGGTAATAATAGGTGGTAAGCCTATTGCCAACCGAGCACATATCCAATCCCGGGCAACGCTATTTTTTTTTAAAGAAAATTGAAATATTCTGTAGAGAAGCATCTGGCAGTTGGTCAGAAGGTTTTCCGCAGTTTTGTGGATCTCGAAAAAGCGTTTGATAGGGTT
>NJDC01002392.1:97230-125796 GCA_002245475.1 Calephelis virginiensis
GGATACTAAACGTGACGATTATATCATTTTCCATAGGAGTAATGGGTCTTGTTTTAAATCAGCTACCGGACTTTTTAAATAAAATTGTAATTCCATAGGCATATTCGTGTCACGTTGACCGGACAAAATACTATTCTTTTCTGTAACAAGTTTATAATGATCCTTCCACATGTCAACAACATTGGTCTTCTTCCACTAGAGTTGTAAAATTTTCTGTCAATTGGTCATTTTCAATATGGTTTAGCTCAATATCTGAAATCATTCCGAATGGCTCTGGTACAGGCTAATGCATCTTGGAAATGTATATTTTTAAAACGAGGATCCAAGAGAGTGGCGACCGCAAGAAGATTAACATTTTCTGTTTGTGGCAATCTTTTCTTAATTTCTTCCAGTACATTGTTTCTTAAATTCTGTCCAATTAACTGTTTTATTTGGGAACCAGACACTTTTATAGTAAGTAATCTAGTAAGTGGAATTACTTTACTACAAGTTACATATTTTTCACCACAGACTTCACGAGTAGTTATTTCTATTGGTCGCAAAATCTCACAGACTTCAGTTAAATCAATAATTTGTTTTTCATTCAACATTTATGGTGCACTAGTATGGCTATTCATAATTTTATTAATTGCAGGGCGCAATTTTAAAAATCTTTCGATCATATAGAATGTGGAGTTCCAACGAGTGGACACATCTATTTTGAGTTTCAATTCAGATTCTCGCCTCAATTCATCACTAGCGGTGACACATTGTTTAAACCATGTTACAATTCTTTTAACTGTCGCTATTAATTCAGGCAAATTAAGTGTTTTTTGATGGATTTTTGTGCCACCAAATTCAGCATGCATTTGCATTTTACCAAATGCAATTTCTATTGCTTTAAAAATATTAGCGCCAGCATCAGTAACAACTGCCACTATTTCATTGTCTTCAATATTCCACTCGTTACAGGTCTTCAATAATATATCCGCTATATATTCCGCAGTATGAGATTGCGTCAAATCATAAACTCCAAACGATACAGATTGTAATTGTTCCTCTTCATTACAAAATAAAACATTCACTCCCAAAGAATATCTTGTTTGCATTGTGTCTGTCCAAATGTCTGTTGTTAAAGTCAAACCATTCACTTTCTAAAGTTTTTCTTTGGATAGTTCTCTAATAATGTCATATTTGGTCTCTAACATTCTTTTTAAAGTGAATCGTGAAGGCACCTTGTACAATGGGCATGCAACTTTCATTAAATTCAGAAAACCTTCATTTTCTACAATTTGAAAAGGTTGGGAGTCTTTACAAATCATCTATAAAAAAATGCTATTCGTTAATTTAATCACTTTTGAGCCCATATCAGCATATTGAGATATTTTATTAAAGCTAGAGCTTAGAGTTGGTTGGGAGAGTAATTTTTTGGCGCTATCAGTGTAACTTTTTTCAGAGTCACAATCGCGTCCTGATTCTGATATTTCCAACGTAAGATTAGCGGTACTAGTTGAAGGCACACAAGGTTCTTTAAAAATTATTGGCGTTGAGGATGTTGTAGTTTTCATAGGTTCGGGTTTGGGAATTAAATTTGGATGTTTTTTAACCAAATGACATTTCAAATTGGTAGTGTTACCAGCACTTTTTAAAAATTTTCCACAGGTACGACATTTGGCACTAGAATCACTGATTTTTTCAAAATATTTCCAGTATTGACTCTTTGGTGGCATTTCATAGTATCTGCAATAAAAAAAATATTTATCACCTAAAATACAACAAAGATAGCTCTAAACTTTTGCACTTTTTTCGATTGCTAGAATTCACAATATCGATTAATATCGTCTTATTCCTAACCCTATGCAAGCCTTACGACAACAATATGTGGTACAAAGTTTAGTTTATTCATTCAAATGCAATTCAAAATTTCAAAACAAATGCTTAGCAGTCCTTCAATGCAAAACAAACTCAGTCAGAAGGAAAATTGTATTTGTGTACTTGTTATACTGTAAGTACACAAACCTAAAAAATGGAAAACACATTGAGCAGATAAAAAAAATGCAATAGTTACTGGAGAAAGAAATGATAATATAGTGCAGAATAAAGACTTATAAGTTATCTGTTATTTCGTTTCCGAAGTTTCATTATTTAGAAAATCAATAGTAAATCAAATTTTTTTCCACTTCACAAGTTAACTCACAACACAATACTTTACTTACAAGAATGACGCGACGCGAACATTGATTGGTTGGTTTTTATTGTTGTTGTTTTTTAATTTTATTCCAGAAGGGGAAAGGCAAAGGATCTGTGTCCATACAGCCACGTCTTCCGTATTAATAAATCTTTTTCTTGTTATAAATTTTCAAATTATGTCTTCCGTATTAGTTCTTTATTTCAGTCATTAGTCACTATTTACACAGTCTTGTCTGGATCTTGAGTAAAGCGGTGGTTTCGTTACACAAGCTCGTTTACGAGATTTGGCGGCAGCGAGGAAATTCACGATACACTGATTTCTTCATGATTATTTCATTAGTACACTTTCAATGAACAAAATCAAACTGATTCCCACCTAAATTAACCAATTTTACTCATATTTTACACTAAATTCAATAATTGTGAAAAAATTGCGACTATCTTCATTCACGATGGCGCCAAAACTCTCTGGTTGGTTTTTCATTTTATCCCAGTCGGGGAAAGGCAAAGGATCTGTGTCCATACAGCCACGTCTTCCGTATTAATAAATCTTTTTCTTGTTATATATTTTCAATTCATGTCTTCCATATTAATTATTTATTTAAGTCATTAGTCACTATTTACATAGTCTTGTCTGGGTCTTGAGTAAAGCGGTGGTTTCGTTACACAAGCTCGTTTATGAGATTTGGCGGCAGCGAGGAAATTCACGATACACTAATTTCTTCATGATTATTTCATTAGTGCACTTTCACTGAACAAAATCAAACTAATTCCCACCTAAATTAACCAATTTTACTCATATTTTACACTAAATTCAATAATTGTGAAAAAATTACGACCATCTTCATTCACGATGGCGCCAAAACTCCCCGCGAACATTGATTGTTGTTGTTTTTTAATTTTGTCCCAGTCGGGGAAAGGCAAAGGATCTGTGTCCATACAGCCACGTCTTCCGTATTAATAAATCTTTTTCTTGTTATAAATTTTCAATTTATGTCTTCCGTATTAGTTCTTTATTTCAGTTATTAGTCTTGTCTGGGTCTTGAGTAAAGCGGTGGTTTCGTTAGACAAGGTCGTTTACGAGATTTGGCGGCAGCGAGGAAATTCACGATACACTAATTTCTTCATGATTATTTCATTAGCGCACTTTCACTGAACAAAATCAAACTAATACCCACCAAAATTAACCAATTTTACTCATATTTTACACTTAATTCAATAATTGTGAAAAAAATACCACCATCTTCATTCACGATGGCGCCAAAACTCTCCGCGAACATTGAATTGTCGCTGACAGTATTTTTTTATCTGTTGAGAAATGCAATGAAATAATTATTCATACGGCATCATCCGATTTTATTGGCCAGTGTCAGTCATGTAATGTAGTGCATCCAAAATACGCTAGATGACGCCCAAAATTTTTCTTTCGATATTTTTATTCATAAAACATCGATGTGTCGATAATATTAAACTCACAACATCGATGTCAAAATATCGATGTTTTCCAGCTAAACATCGATGTTCTATCATCCCTAGTGTTGCACGAGTTTTGGCGCCAATCGCCATTCGCCATCCAGTTTGACTAAACTTTCATATAAAAATAAAAATAAAATTAGTTTGCTATGTAGGTTAATTAATAGAAGAAGGCGTTACTTTGCGGAAATCCATACTTAAATCTAAATAAAATTATTTTATTTGCAATTTTCAGTACGTAAAACGTACGTTGAGTTTTTAGTAGTATGTGTATTGTTGGTGCTACTAAAACAGTTTAGTGGTGTGTATTGTGTGGAGCTGGATGTATTTGGGAGTTTTAGCTTCCGGTAAGTCCAATTCATTCTTAGCGCACTATTTTGTCTGTTTTATTACGCAATAATACGTATACATTTTTTGGCGAAAAATTGCAAATTAAATAATTTTATTTAGATTTATGCTATGTAGGTATTTTATTCGCCCAAATCATATGACACTAGTTGCCTTATATCTGAATGCCTTTACTTTAAAATTATAAGGGTAATAATTTTTCAAATTAACTTTAAACAAATTCGGGTTAAACAATACACAATGCTTTGTATCTATGGAAGTCCCGCCTCTTATTGTTATTACGTAGTATTTATAATTTATATACTCTTGGCGCCATCGTGAATGAAGATGGTCGTAATTTTTTCATAGTTATTGAATTTCATGTTTATATTGAGTGAAATTAGTTAATTTAGGTGGGAATGAGATTAATTTTGTTCAGTGAAAGTGCACAAATGAAGTAATCATGAAGAAATTAGTGTATCGTGTATTTCCTCGCTGCAGCCAAATCTTAATAGACGAGCTTGAGTAACAAAGCTACCGTTTTACTCAAGACCCAGACATGACTTACTGACGACTTAATAAGTCAATTATAATTATAATTAGTCAATTATAATTATAATTAGTCAATTATAATTATAATTAGTCAATTATAATTATAATTAGTCAATTATAATTATAATTAGTCAATTATAATTAGTCATCAGTCATAATATGACTGATGACGAATTACAACTGATTAAAATTGAATTAACATTTGATGCAAATTTCTACTTGACTAATGGCAAAGTACTAAAGTGAAGGCCAATACATAAAGAAAGAAAGAAAGAACATTGTTGCATTTCATTTTGCTTACATTCTTATTTCTATGAATTTGTCTTAATTAATGTACTTTGAAAGTGAAAACTTTGTATTTTTATGATAGTCCTTAAAGTTTCTTATTTCTGTGGAAGTTGGTAACACTGCATTTGGCACATATTTTAATGACTTGTCAAACTTGGAAATCGAAAATTGAAAGCAAACATTGGAAATTAGGATCTACTGTGGAATATCACACAGAACTATAATTTACGTCGTATAATAATTACTGAAACAGGTAAAGTATTTGTTAACTCAGGTATATTTTGATATAAAATCAAATTTCTAACAATATTTTTTCTTTCAGATTTGTTTCAACAAGGCTACGCCCAGTTTTTGATATCAAGTCTTATTTTTCGCTTTCAACATAGGACTCTCAGACACAGCCGTTATGGACATGATGGTATCGACTTTACAACAGCAAAGGGCTGTTACTGATCAACTTAGACGAGAAGCTTCGATCAAACGTATTCCTGTTTCAGCCGCGGTGGCAGATATAGTACGGTATATTAATGAACACGAACAGGAAGATTGTTTATTGGTGGGATTTTCGAGCCAGAAAGTTAATCCATTTAGGGAAAAGAGTTCTTGCACTGTTCTTTAAGTAGAATTGCTGAATTTGTGTAAGACAGCTACAAAAACATTAAATTTAGTGTACAAATCTGCTATCATGCTTAATAGAATAAAATTAAGCATTAATTTGAGATGTTTTGTTTACCTTGCTATTATTGATTAGCCATGTTTAGCTATTAAGTGTCTCTGTTATTACTCTGAAAGTTAGCAAATTGTGGCATATAAAAATGGGATAGGTCCCTATGCTAAAACAAAGTTTAAATAAAATGTTTATAATATAAACATTTTATTATGATTAACCCAGCTTTGCATAAATTTATTGGTTAGCAAAATGTTAAAGGAATTAAAGATTTATTTCACACTAAACTTGTTTTCGTGGCTGTTGAAATATTTATAATGAAACATATTTGTGACTAGCTTCAAAACTGTCAGTTTTAGCACTTAACATTGTTTTCATTTCTTTCTTTGTAACTTCTTATCGTAATTCTTACTAATTAAAACTATATTTCGATTTTATTTAGTTTTTGTTACCCCAAAATGGTCTTTGGAATTCACACAATAAAAATTATAACAATTTTTAGTCAAAGGTTTGTGTTGCATTTACTTTTGCTAGTCCATTTGCAATGGTATTGCAAAAACTAGTCACAGGTAAAGTAAGCCTACATTTTGATAATTCCACGGAATCCGTAACTATTGCAATGAGAACTCTTCCAAATAACACAGAATGTGACAAGCCTAAAGTGTGCTATGTGGTGTTCTTTGACAAGGTTGGGATGTGAAAAGTTCTTTTATTTCCTGAGTTTGGGGTCCATTTGGTTGCGATGGGAATGTTAGGTAGGGTTGTCACATGCAACAGACGTGACAAATTTAGATTGCTTACTAATATCCAACTTTATTTGTAGTGGAAATATTCACAAGGCTTGTCACATTGTGTCTTTTAGGAGACTTCTTGCCACACGAAATAGCAAACTAAATGCTTATTCTAAATCTGTTATAATGGATTTCCGTAAAGTAACACCTGATTCAATAAAATCTATACAAATCAAATGAGCTCCATTCAGAATTTATGGACCTCATCCAAGTCCTTCGTATTCTCCAGTTGCAGCATGTGACCCAACTGGTTATTCTCAGGTTGACCATGTATCATAATGACCATGACTCAAAGAAATACTAATGTCTGCTGGTCCATCAGGATAATAGTGTCTAATTTATGAAAATCTCTATCTTCATAAAATTATTTTAAAAATCTACTTTATATTAAAAATTTACCCTCAATTTTGCCATTTTTTTTGATATATTTTAATTTTTCAAAAACAAACTTTTAGTACTTATCTGTCGATGTCAAGCTGTACGAGGTTCGCCGAGTTGGCTTCTTATAAATAAAACTCAAATTTTCTACACACTTTATTTGTGCACTGTAAAAAAAAATTAACTAGGCATTGATCAATTCCCAAGATTTCTTGGAATTGTTAAGATTTAAGTGTTAGATTACTTTATAGGGCATTATACCTCCAACCCGTGTTACAATTACTAAATTTTACCAGTTTTCTTATAAACATTGTGAAATACAATATCAGCCATACATTTTGGTGACTATCAATTTACGTATTAGCTTATACTAAAACATTAATGGTATAAGTCCTATATCACAAATAAAATTGATAATAACCACAATTATTGGATGTGCTTTCAAAGGGACACAATGAATGCAAGGATGTGTCTTAGAAATTAACTCTTTGTGCAGAATCAAATGTGCACTTATATGAAAAGACGATTCATTCACAAACTATTAAATTATATGTTTAATATTAATACTACAATATGTTACGCGGATATAGTTATTAACTGTAAGTATATAATGCAAGCAAAGTAGTACTGATCTATAGCAATTCCTATACTCCACTATAACTAACTCAACAATGAGTTGTGTAAAATGTTGAATGGCAGTGGAATTAAACATAGGTAAAACTTATTTAGTAGTTGTAAATTGTTTGAGCAAATTTGGAATAAATGAATTAATCTTATTCTAAGGGTAAAACTATATAAAAAAAATAAATTTACCAACTATCAGTCTTTTAAATTGATGTTGATTATCAACCTTGTAGCAATTTGCTTCTCAAAAGTTTACAAACAAGCAAAGTAAAAATAAAAAGTATTTTTTTATAAAACATTAGTACATGTCTAACTTCTAGCAACACTATTGTCAATATTTATTATTATAGCTTTATTAGGTTACACATTTCTAAGAACATATCTTAAGAACATAGTATACCTACAATATTAATTATGGAAGTTTAGCAAAATCAATGTTAACTATGAAACAAAACTAGGCCTATTAAAATTATACACATTACTTTCCACAAACATTACCACTATGAAATAAATTAAAGTCACACCTCTAACTAAGTATATTCCTCTTAAGTTATAGTGCACAGCATTTCTGTAACAACACCATAGCTCATTTACTACTACCATTATCCTAATATTTAGAATGTATTACAAGTTCTACAACAGCTCTTTATCATAAGATTAGCCTTACACAAGTCTAAAAATACTGTTATGCCAAATCAGAGTCTACATAAATATTATGGTAAAGGTTTCTAATTTCAGATTTCCAAGTAAATTAGACAGCTAGATGACCTGACACTGTCATTTTATTTAAAAGCATAAGAATATCAAAAGTCAAAATACTTAAATTATACATCAATTGTATTAAAAAAGGCCTCATTCATTTGGTGTATGCATACCTATACTCTGAATGTGCTAACAGGAATTTGTTTGATCTTACACTGTTATTAAAACTTCTTTTATAATTATGTTTTTTAGTTATTAAAAATATTTTTTTAGGTGCCAATGATAATTCACCTTGTTTTAAACCACCTCATTAGCATTTTGGAAGATTTGAATGTGTGTTTAGAAATAAAAATCCAACTAAAATTTTTTCAATAAATACTTCCCTTTAGCAAGATCATAGTATGTTTAGAATATTATTTATTGTAAATACAGTTCTGTCAATTAATACATTACCATAATGAAGCTGATGTATTGTGTATACATCAGCTTTATTTTAGCTACATATGCATACTTTGTAAACTTTTGAGATATTATGTCAACCCTTAAAATAAATTCACGAGGGTTAATATTCAAAAAAATGTTTAGATCTCATCTTGTTTACACTCTTTCTTGATTAGGAGTTGATACTTCTTCTGAGCCATTTGCCACACTTTGATGATACAATTTTAATAACTCCATTGCATCTTGAGCTTGACGTTTTTCTAACAGAATTCTGTAATTTAAAACATATTCATACACATTTTTGTTACAGAAAAAATAGGCTAAAAAGCTGGAGCACTGCAGTACCAATAACAAGCGGTGACTATCAGTTGGTAATGATGGTAAATTTCTAATGTATCATGATCTTGGAAAATACTATAAATATTTTTAAGATGGTGAAGGTTATATCTAAGCCATAATACAATCTAATACTGTTTAAAAAATTATAGCATCTAGCAATTGTTTTTAAAAATGCTGCAACAAGGTAGTTGAAAGTAATCCAAAGAAATTCTTTAACTTGCAACTGTATAAAATGTCTTTCAAAATATATGAACCACAGTTCATATAAAATTTCTTTAAATTAAATAACGAAATAAGAGCTGATGGTGACCAGTTGTTATGTTGAGAGTCAGTGGAGAGTAAAAGTACATGTGATTTATATAGCCAAAGGCAGGATTACTCTTAAATTTTGATTTCACACAAATTTGAATTTGATATGTAATTTTTGGTGCTCTCAAACATTTTTTTTTTAAATTAATATTTGATATTTTTTCACGTAGGTGCTTGTTAAAACATCCCACATATTTTTGATTGAAAATGCCCCAGTAATGTTTTACATAAATATAAGTAGTGAGTGTATTAAAGTGTGTCTTTCATTTATAAATATTCATTTCTAAATTTCAAGATATACTAGCATTTACATTGTTAAATTTAAAGGCTATGTAATTTTTTACTTCTGACATAACAGTAATTAAATGAAGAGTAAACTTGAATTAAATACATTAATTAAGAATTTTGTTTATGAGATACTAAATGAGCCACAATGTCTTATTCTAACGGATTTTTTTCATATGAATGTTCTCATAACTAAAATGATGAAACAAGAATTAACAAAATTGGCATGATTTAATAAAATCGGGACTTATTTTTATATAAAAGATAATCACCATTTCAACAAATGCACTGGCATAAAATAAATTTAATTATTCTTAAAATATTAAATCATAAAAATGAGACTACATTTCACGACACATTTTGGATAAGTAAATGAATTAATGGCATTACCGTCCAGATGCTTCCTTAATATGTTCAAGAATAATCCTGTTATCTCTATCAGTTACAATATCGGCCAGGCTATCTGGATCCATATCCGACAGGAGCTCTAAGTCCTGTCCGCCAAGTAGTGAAATATGACATAAATTGTGTTGGAGGCGGCCCACGAGGTTTGCTACTTGCCCTTTGTCTCCAAGAGAAACTTCATCAGTTTGATCTAGAGATACCTGACATTTCGGCATATTCGGTGCCCATTTCTCATTACCGTGTAAAATCATAAGAGAAGTATCAGGATCCAAAGTTGAAAAATATTCTTCATCGTCAACCTCAGTGCCATCGCACTCGAGAACCACGGTAAGATTTTCCGAAGGCAATCCCAATTTTTCTGGAACCTTTGTTATCAGGTCTTCTAATGACGACGCTACAATACCCTTCTTTTTTTCACGATTAACATCACAAATTTTATAAGGTTTGTTAATATCGTCCTCCATTATATACAGGAATTAACAGCTTTACATAAAATAAATAATCTTTTTCGCACAAAACATTCAATACAAAATTTCAGTCAGAAGATTTTGCAAATCTACAACACTAAGAAGGTACTGTACACTTGGCGAATATTCTTAGAAATTGTAAAATAATAGTTTTGAATTTTGACGTTGATTGATCATAAAATTGCCATAAATAAAAATAAACTCAATTTTGTTGAAAATATTTCCGTAAATTAGTATCTATAAAGATTTTATTAAATTTTAAATTGTTTCAATATGTTAAAACGTGAATTCAGACATTGTTTACGTAAAAAAAAATGCACAGGGAGAGAGGCGACTTAGTCGCTTTCTATCAGCATACTGAAGTCTGAGCGCGAATTGCCAGCGAAGTAGGTATGAAGTATGAACTACGAGCGCTGCTTTTGCTAAACATAATGCTGAGAATTGCTTGGGATAGATTTTAATTCACGCGGGTTGTAATTAATCTTAAAATTAATTTATTATCTACATGATTACATGTTTATTTGGTTTTAAATATTTACTTGGTATATAATTTTATTTCCTAGAGTATATATAGTAGGACATAATAATCGGTAATAAACATTAATAAGTATTTGGTAACACTAAAAACCTAGATAGGTAGCAAAGGTAGGTAGGTGCTTAAATAGTTAAAACCAAAAAAAAAAAGCTTATTAATCGATAAGTTTTATTTAGTATTTTATCAACGTTAACACTGAGAGATGGATTTTAAATAGGTCTTCAAATTTCTTTCATATTTGGTTGTATAGGTGGTTTATGTGCCGTACGGTAACTTACTAATATACTAACTGTACGAGGTACCTAGCTACTGACCAAAAAATTATATTCCAAAAAATTATTATTACATTCCACATAATTTCCCACACCTTCATTACAAAATGGTTGTTTGGTGAAATCTTGCAAGTTTGGTGTAGCCATAAACAGCGGAATCTCCCTATTTTTAAGAAACACATACGTGCGTACTAGTAGAAGATACTGACTTACCCGCGTCGCAAAAAGCTAGAAGTATTTTTAAATATTAGTTTACAGTAAAAATAGTTTTAGTAGCAGTGATATCGCGCAATCACGGTTACCTACAAGTTACCTACTTACATCAATATTTTAAATTTCGAAAATGTCAAAAGTATATTTTTCTTTTCCAACTTTTAACTTACACTAAGATTCGTATATTAAAACTTAAATACGTGTAAGCCTAAAACAATTGCTAATCCGTTTGGATGGGGACAAGATGGACCGTACACCGTACAAGTATGTGCGGTGTGAGTTTTGGCGCCATCGAGGGAAAAGATGGTCGAAGTTTTTTCATAATGATTGAATTTTGTTTATATTGAGTGAAAATAATCTATTTTGGTGGCATTTTGTACATTTTGTTCAGTGAAATGATAAATTTGATGCTAATTTTTGATAAATTTGATGCTAATTTTTGATAAATTTGATGCTAATTAATGCAAATTTCTACTTGACCAATGGCAAATACTAACGTGAACGCCAAAACCTAAAGAAAGAAAGAAGTATGTGCGGTGTGCCAGAATGCACTAATGTTGGCGTTTTTTTTAATGATATTGGAAGGCAAACAAGCAGACGGATTTCCTGATGCTAAGAAATTCGCGCCGCCTAGAGACACCAATAGTGGTAATGGTGCGTTGCCAACGCAACTTATCAAAAATAAGTTTACCGGCTACCTTACTCTCGGAACCGGAACACGTCGACGGGAAGCGCTGACATTACGGCGGCAGGGATAGGCAAGGCGATGGTACCAATCCGAGCGAGTCGCTGCAAGACTCTACCACCTAGTCAGATGTCACGGTGGAAGTGACGGTAAGCCTATGCTCACTTAAACAAATAATAATAATTAATCTCTACACCAAATATTTTGCAGGATTGGTAAGAAATCGAGTGCCAAGTTACAAGTGCTATTCCTACATTTCTGCCTAGGACATTTTAAGCTAAATTTTAATATCGATTTTATTATAAATTTCAAACCATGCTTGTATTAAAAAAAAGTAGTTACCAGCTATTGCTTAACAGGGATGTAGCTCATTTTTCATGAAGGATCAGCTTTTATTAATCTTTGACAGAGAATGGCATTTAGAAAAATAAACACTATGGAGGTATATTTCTTCCTACAAAATGTTGTTTTTAGCTGCTAGCGGCCAATATTAATAATCAATCCTAATCCAAAACTTGCTGTCCAAGATTGATATTTTAATCCATTTTTATGTTATCGCTTGCCAATAACATATCTATGGACAGGATAAATATGGCAATTAGGTATAGGACAGGCCGGCGGATACGCAGTTATCCATCTTGAAATCCATCTTTAGAGAAACATTATTAACATTGGCCGTAAGAGGACAATAGTTCGCACGTTCGGCTGATTACTATTAAAAAGAGAAAGGATTAGCTTATTTGCTGGCCTAAAATTACGGGACTATTTTACACAACTCTTACCATTAGAATCACATAATATTGTTGATTAGCGTAGGCACCTATTGTTATTACCTACCTATAGCATAGACTTTTTTAAAAATTTCTCCACCCTTGCGAAGACCTAGGTATGTGAATAAAATGTTAAAGTAATGATGGATCTCTCACGTAATTGCCAATTTCAAACCTCTGTCATCCTCCGAAGTCACTTTTTTTCCTAGTATATATGTTCTGCAAATATTGAATGTTTCATAAATACACAACAGAATATTGTTACTTTAGTGTTATCTTATTACTATTATTATTTTTTATCATAAGTAAGTTAGGTATGTAGGTACATATGTTTGTATTGTAATAAAATAATGAATATTTATAGAATACTGAATTATTAAATCAATTTTATGTTATGTTACTTAAACAGAAGGAAAGATGATACATGAGGTACCTTCGTTGTTCGTATTTTTTGAATAAACCTGATTTGTGCAATACAGAAATTCAGATAGAAAATATTAAAACAAACAAGTTTAATAAGTTATGTATCTTTGTCATACATTAAAGACCTCACGGTATTGCCAGATAGTGAAGGTCACGATCGGTCAAAGTGTGTCGCGACAAAACGGGATCAATAAACTTTACCCCTGTCTGCCGCACCCGGTTTAACTGCATTCATTTTCTACAGTGTTGGTTCAGGTTCCCTGTATAGAATAGATATTACATCATCTGCTCCTCTGGCTGGCGGCTCGTAAGATGCGAACATAAAAAAAGTATCTTCACGCCCGTATCCCTGAAGAGGTAGGCAGAGGCACAACCAGCCATAATGACAATGTCATGTTTCGGCCCGGTAGTAAACTCGTACAATGGGCCTTACTCCCCAGCCACAAGACAGTGACGCTCTTATAACAGTTATGATGTCTTTAGACCACTGTTGTATCTTGCCATCTATTATAAAAATGCCACTTTCATGCTATAGGTATAAGACAGTACACCTTAGTGACAATTACGCTAAGATCCGATAAGTTCAAATAGAACTCAAACTCATCAATAATTTGGAGATGAAAGTGGCATCGACATATTTTTTGAATCTCAATGATTTAAAAATAAAAACCGGATGTAGCGTTATGCTGTCATTTCATTGTTTTCGACATAATGCTATTACTTAGACTAAAACGCATTTTTTTAAAGAGTGGCATTCTGGAATACGGACATACATAAAGTATATTCACGCCCATATCCCCGAAGAGAGAGGCGCAACAACGGCACCCACGACTAGCCGAAGACACTAAGAAGGCTTGCCACCTATCAAATTGTGGGATGGGATAGGTGGCAATCCTATTGCCAACCGGACACATATCCAATCCAGGCAACTTTGTTTTTAACAGGAAATTGTAAATACACATTTTCTTTTTTTTGGTACCCGAACCGGGGATCAAACCCGTGACCTTAAGAAATCAAGTCCGACGACGCGTGACGGACTGTGAGACCACAAAGGCGAATACGGATGTTAAAGTTTAATCAGTGTCGCTCCTGGCCAAATTATCTTTTTTTAGAATAGTACTTATATCGTTTTTGCGCTCTACTAAGATCTGCCACATACGGTCGGACTCCCGTTACAGAAATCTGTTTCAAAAAATCCAAACGAAATTTCAACCACAAAAAATCCACAAAAATTCTGTACGGGAAATGACTGTATGCATTTGTAGGTCCATAGATTTCTATGGATTTGCTGCGTTCAAAGTGCCGTTTCGATTTTTCCACACGTAATTATTTCGACCATAGGTACCTATGTGGCGGGGTTTGACACCGTGTACACTGACATAGTAGGCATGTATATTGTTCGCACACATGAGTAAAATAGTGGCTGTAAAATGTAAATCCTATGTATCGACTGAAAGTGAGTATACTATCACGTTGAACAGAAATTGGCTAAGTAAGTATACTCCGACTGTTAGACTCCAACACAGACTCCAATACGAACGATTGTCCTAACTATAGGCTCGTAATTCCGATACATGTCCCGAATGAGTAGGTAATATTAAAGACCATCAAATCGTCGGTCAAGGGACACAGTCAAAGGCTTTTTGTAGGTTCAAGAATAATAGAAACTGAGGTGTATTTCTTGACCTGTGTCTCATTGGAGAATGTTAATGAATTCGTTAAATCGCTTAGAAATTCATCCATTTATTTGAAAATCTACCTGTTTTTTTATTCAAATCGAGATAATAGTTTAGAAATTATTATTGTTTTAGTTTCTGCTTTATTCACTGATTTGACGTTGGTTGCCTATGACCATGTGACGTCACGTTACAACGTGCCGCACTCGTGGTACTGTGTCACGTGTGCGCGGTGTGTGGTTGGTGCCGCGGTTTCTCGACTATAATAACATTAAATTCAGTTTTATTTTATACTAGCAGTTTCACGCAGCTTCGCCGTAACTTGGCTTCTACTGCACCGATTTTGATAAAACAAAGCCAATGCACTCGGGGATAATGTAGCATTCTAAAGGTGAAAGAATTTGAAATCGGTCTAGTAGTTTCGGAGCCTATTCATTTCAAACAAACAAACAAAAAATCAAATCTTTTCTCTTTATAATATTAGTAAAGACAAATGAATCACTCGTATACTACAAATAATGTAAACGCAGTAAAACGGCAAAAAAAACTACTTCAATTATTTAATTACCTCGTTGCGGTTTTAAATTTCTTCTGTATAGCCTACCCTCCAGACCGGAATATGACTTTGCCATTATGTTACCAGGAACCTTATTAGGAACATTATGTTACCAGTGGTCATGTTGGCAACGACTAATGATCCGTTTAACATGTGAGTGCCTCTTACAAAATGCTTAACATAAAGGCAGATGTTATATTCTACACAAATGGCAACCACGAACATGGTGTGAAAACAAATATTTTTTATATAAGAGCAATTACAATATTTAAGATTCAGGCAGTTGGCGTCTTGACAGCTATCGCAAACACAAATTATTGTGCTACCTGCTTTCGTATACATAACTTAATAACACAGAACAATATTACTCACAGAGCTTAATAAGCATGTCAAGTAGAAAAAAAAACAAAGAACCCAATTGCGAAGAAATAAATGAAATTTAAAAATAGAACAAAACAAAGCTAATAGTTAAAATGTTGTTAAAGTAACTCTAAATCTGGGGGTACGGGAGTGCCCCCGCCAAGACGAGCGAAACGAAGCGCAAGCGCAAGGGCACTACTTACCTTTTCTCGAAGCGGTTCGTCGTATTTTTTAACCTTCATAACTTGAGTTTGAATTATACCAGATAAACAAAATTTTTGGGATATAATGTCAGTGGTAGACTTAATAAATATTTAAAGTTTCAATTGCATAGCTTTTATACTTTAGATTTTATTGATATCTAAAGTACCCCGATTTCGTCACTCCCTCACTCACTGACTGATGATCAACAAAACTCTTAAGGTACTTCCTGAAGTCCTAGAAAGCTAAAATTTGTTGTGTAAGCTAGTATTAGTACCCAAACCACAAAATAATTCTAAAACTTGAAACTTTTACCCCGCAACCCCTTAAACTAGGGGGTGAAAGTTTGTTTGAGACTTCCGCAAATTTTGATGCTAGAAGTCTGAATGCGGCCGCGGAGGGGAAAATCTTTTGATGGCGTCGTATAAAAGTGCTGCAGTGTGTACGAAAAAACTCCGAAAGCCCCCCCTCCCAACTTTGTCTCCCTCACACCTGTATCTCAGAAATAACAGCACGTTGAAGAATTTAGTTTGCGGTATCGTATTGAGAGTGCTAAATTATAGTATAACAGTAATTTGAACTTTCACCCCCCTAAGCCTGTATCTCAAAAACTACAACACGTAGAAGAATTCTGTTTATTACGGGATCATGTTGAGGGGGCTAAAAAAGTAGAAAAATTTGATGCTACAAGTCTGAATCTGAAATAGGGAGTCTGGTGGGTACCTAGGACCTGGAATTTGATAGATTGAAAGATCTGGGAGCACGGGATTTCATTTTTTTATTTTATGTGCCCGTGTTGGTCCGGGCTCCTTTGCAGAATAGACCATCTGCCTTCCTTCCAGGCAACTCGTAAAAGGCTTACCGTCACTAACACCGTAACATTTGACTAGGTGGTAGAGTTTCGCAGCGACTCACCCGGATTGGCATCATCGCCTTACCTATTCCTGCCACCATAGCGTTATGACGTGTTCCGGTTCAGAGGGTAAGGTAACCGGTAAAGTTTCTTTTATTCGAGGCCTAACGTCCCGGCCTCAGGTTGGCAACGCACCATTACCACGTTAGGTGTCTTTAGGCGACGTGAATCTCTTACCATCAGAAAATCCGTCTGCTTGTTTGCCTTCCAATATCATAAAAAAACTATCGATGTAATGTAGTTCTGTGCAAAGCACAAGACAGAGAGCTTAAAAGCCTAATTACACAAGATTAGCTACAAAATGTAGAAATAAAATTGATACCAAAATTTTGGAAGGCGTTTGGCTCGAACAAGGCATATTTGCAGGAACGCCATTCTGTCTTTTGCCGAAGCTCTGCGACATATTCTTTTTCTTATCTGGTTCATATTACTCCAACGAGAACAAAAATGTTGACGGAGTTGTTGAAGCCTCTAGGTCCGCTGGTAGTGAGTTAAGGAATTCTTAGAATGATCCTCGTAAATATGGTGTAAATAAAATTGCGTGCCATACTTACATAAGTGATTCTACTGATGAAACTGAACAACTTTCCCCAAGGAACCCATGGGCGAATCGCAAAAAAAATTGGACATTGTATTGTTCCTTGGGGAAAGTTCCCTATAAATATGACACGCAATTTTATTAACACCCTGTATAGTTAGTCCCTCTCAGGTCAGATAATGATTGGAATGATCGCCCAATCAGTGGCAACAAATCTTTAGGTTCAGGGTTTGACGACAGACCGAGAACATTTCCCAATATGTGTCGCGTATGCTATCACCATTCATAAAAGTCAAGGGCTAAGTTTGAATAATGCTCTCATTGATATCGGGTCATCCACATTCTCTTATGGGCAGGCTTATGTAGCTCTCTTTAGAGTGAGTAGTTTGCAAGGTGTTTACATTATAAATATAGACTTCAGTAGTATTAAGGCACAACAGACTGCGATAGTTGAATGTAATCGCCTAAGAGCCAAGTATCGCCTATTGTAAACAGTAAGCCAACCAACCAAAGCCATTTCAAGTTAAATGTCGCCAAGACGAGACCATATAGCTCGGTCAAAAAGTAATCGGATCTCGTGTAGAGCCAAGTTTCTAACTCTACATGCCCAGCCCTAAATCGATAAGCCCTAATTTTACACTCAATTTACCAGGAAATTCTACAGCCATAGCTCGTACCGCGTAGTTCGTAGCGCGTAGCAGAGTTTTCCCGCTATTATCTTGTAGACGTGCAAACCGTGGACTTACCTGGCGAGTCGGCCGCACCGTCACTAGACGGTAAACCTATACTCGCCTTATACTTTACTACTTTTACTTTTTTTTATTCTGCGAAAGAGCCCGGACTTACACGGGGAAAAAGAAAAAGGCTCATTTTGTTTCAGTACTTCTTGTCACTAGAAAATTAATTTGTTTTGCCTTGCTGTAATATGAAAAAAAAACATAATAAGCTGATCGTTTTAAGTTACCTATACCCAAAAATTGGTTTTAACTTAACAGTATTGATATACCTCATCAGACGTCGAGTTGATTGATCGATCCCACCATCTGGCTCGATCAGTCAGCCGAACTTCGGGAACTGTAATAATATAAAACGCTTCTCAAATTTGGATTTGATTATTCTGACGATCTCAGAGATATTTAAATGTATCAACAGATTACTCTTGACCATAAATTTTAGCTTGTGTACGTGCCCCACGTCCTATTCTTCATTTGAATCAATTTGAAACAATCCATTCAGGATCAAAAAACATTATTTTTGGTAATGATGTATCTGCTATTAGTGGAACAATATTTATTTGGTACGCCCTTAAAAGCAATCATAAATTTAAAAAACAAACTTCAATAAGTAACGTTCGATACGTTTGTGATCGTTTCAGTCGAAAGTTCACTTGTAAAAAATTGATCTGATTTTTTTTATAACAACACTATACAAGCAGACGGATTTCCTGATGGTAACTTCCGGAACCGGAACACGTCATGACGTTATGGCGGCAGGAATAGGTAGGGCGGTGGTACTAATCCGTGAGAGTCACTGCGAAATTCTACCACTTAGTAGGATGTCATGGTGTTAGTGACGGTACGCCGATGCTAGCCTTTTACGAGCTGCCTAACAGGAAGGCAGATGGTCTATTCTGCAAAGAAGCCCGGACCAACACGGGGAAAGTTCCAGTTTATTATATATCACTGAACTACTACCGTGATTATGATATCGTGTTACTTCAGGATTCGACAAAATCCGCGAAACCATTTTAATCATAAATTTGTTTTGTTTCGAAGTTATTAATTTTAATTATTTAGAAGTAGCGTTAAAACAAAAAAGCATCAAACTAGATATATTGTAAGGTATATTCTATTTGACTTCATTTATGAATGCATCCCTTAAAGACGTCCTGTATTCTAATTGATTTTGGTCGAAGGTCACGAGGGTGGCTCCCTGAGGGAATGTGGAGGTAATTAAAGTGAGCTTATGTAGAGGAATCCTGTCTGCAACAAAGAAATACGAAATAAACCTGAAGTCAATGTAATTACTGCGAGAGCAGAACAATTAAATAATCGTGTGGCATTCTTAAAAGAGCTTATAAGCGTAATTCTTTTTATTTTTGCCCTATTGTTTTCCAATCCTTTCTGCAGTTTCGTGCAAAAGATTTTATAATTATTTAAAGAATGAAAGGAGAGTTTTTGACAAAATAGCTAGATTTAGGTGGTTTGTAGATACGTTTGGATGACTGTAGCTTTTCGATTATATTAGAATGTATTTAATTTAGTTAAATTTATTAAAAACCTTGTTTGTTCAATTGGGTATACATAAACTAAACTGGTTTTTCAGTAACAGTAACATCAAATATAAAATCATTACAACTAAACGGTAATTACAATTAAATGATAGAAAAAGATTCTAATATTAATGCATGTTTTATATAAGCAATTATAACTAGCGCATTACCATTTGTTAAGAAAAATAA
This sequence comes from Calephelis virginiensis, assembly GCA_002245475.1. Classification (NCBI taxonomy): domain Eukaryota; kingdom Metazoa; phylum Arthropoda; class Insecta; order Lepidoptera; family Riodinidae; genus Calephelis; species Calephelis virginiensis. The sequence continues at coordinate 117,051 of NJDC01002392.1, forward strand.
TGCCAATATTACGCACGGTATTATGGACTCGTGACTACTAACTACTAAAAGGGTGAAGGACTCATTTCTTTCGTTTGAACGAAAGAAAATAATTATGCCGTTTATATGGAGCTGTGTCTTCCTATATCGTGTTTACCTACTTGGATCACAATTTACTATCACGTCCCAAAACGCAGTAGGTAAATTGCCAACCTGTGATGAGTGTGACCAATATTTAGAAGATTTAAATTAATTTTAAATGTACTTACATGGGGATTATAAGTCACCGCATAGAGGGAGAGCGTTACCGAGTGCTCAGCCAGTCCACGTGTTTAGTTTAATATATTGGTTTGGGAATTCTTAACAAAGTTAAAGTACTGGGACACGAGCCAGCCAAAACCCCAAGACTGTCGAGTAGGTGTATAGCAAATTTGGCAATCTTGTCCAGTCGAGTCTCGACCCGAAAGTCTCCTGACTCGATATAACTAAAATTACCAAAAGTCCTTGGACCCTAACTTCAGTTTGGCATCTCTGGCTCAGACCAATATTGGGTAAAACTGTTATAAACATATTCTCAGTCCTAAAGCATTGTCAAAGTATGACCTATCACGTGACCCGCTTTCTGCTATGTCCTTGTAAAGGCAAACTTTTATTAAGCTCCCATCTCAGTAATTACCTCGCTCGCGCGACGCCGCTTCATGTGTTGTTATGCCTTTTAGTAACACAGTAGTTAATGTATCTTCTACACAACATTCCACTGACAACGCACTGTTCGTTTCTTGTGATTTTTGACTTCAATTAATTTTAATAGGTGGTACTTTCACGTTACCTGGCTCGGATTGGTGATGGTAATAAGGAACAGTAAGTACTATACCTAATCGGCTTATTTATTCTTGGAGCTATTACGTCAATTCTAAAGGAAAGCTGGTTAAATAATTTTAACAACTTATCACCAGTGCCACCACTCATGGAGTTAAAAATGAGATTAGAATTAGCAGTTTTCTTAAAGTGCAACGAAACAGACAAAAATCTCAAATTCAATCTCAGATTAAGATAGCTTATGTAGATAAGCGAACATGAAGCTCTAGATATTCTTTGCATGCAATTATTTTGTATATGTCCAGCGATTTTGCCGTTGTCTGTAAACAGACATTTTTTTTTATTTAAAAAGGTATTTCCGAAGAGGACTTCCTGCCACCAAACCAGGATCTGATGATTTCAAAGCAATCGGAAAGAACCATCAACTTTTTCGGATACCTAATAATTAATTGGTATTAATGTTCAATTCAGTTTTAATCGACCTCAAATAAAGGAGAAAGTTCACGACTGTATGTGTTTTTTATATGTTTGTAAGGCAATGACTCGGCCAATAGTCAACTGATTTCGATTTTTATTTTTTAGACACCTGAAGTGTTTTTTTTTAATTTCAAAGACTGAATTGACACATATTAATGTCAAGTTTACAAATAATGATAACTGATTTTTTTGTAGTGCTGATCTATAATAACGATTTTTGATATGTAAGTTGATGTCGATTTTTCGAAAAAGAAAAACCAAAATTGGTTCGCTGTCACGGCTATAAACACGTGTTTTTGTTATTAGTTTATATTTATCTTTATATTTCGGTCTTTACCATTACTTAAGAGTTCTATTTGTTAAATTAATTGGTGTTGGTTATATAGGTGTTACAATTACATCCTGGGTAAGTAGGTTTTTGTGTAAGTAGGTTATTATGGATCCCCTTCCGCCAGATCCTCCTGAACCACCGGACATTAGTCCAGATTCAGTCCCACAATCATTAGATTGGATTACACAACCCAAGTCACCAAAGAGAACCTTGGAAGATGACATTTCAGAATCAGTGTCAAAAAAACCGACCATAACATATTATCCTTCCTCTCGGTTAATGTCCCGCACCCATCCAAATCTATGATTCCTGTTCTGCGAAATATAATATCGTGTTTATCTTCTCCCATTGTCATCATGGATGACTTTAATTGTCACCACACTTCTTGGGAATCCTATCGTTCAGACTCATTTGCAGAATCTCTATTAGATATCTGTGATGAGTTTAATCTATGTTTACTGAATGATGGATCGCCTACGAGAAGAGTTAACCCTTCACAAAACCCGAGCTGTGTTGTTAACCTTGCTTTTTCTTCCCCAAGTTTGGCCTCAACTCTCCATTGGAAAACCTCCCGCCATTCTTATGGGAGTGACCACTTTCCTATTACCATCAACTTTCCCGAGAGTTCTAATTTAATAAGATCATACTCGTCTTTAAAACATAACTTATCTTAAGCTGATTGGCCTAATTATTGTTCCTTGTTAGATGAGAAAATCTACCCTTTGCCAGATTTAACTCCTCATAACTTTTTGTCTGCCTAATTACAGTTTGCGGATGCCATCATGTCTTCAGCAGATACCCATATCCCCTTAAAAAAATTAAAGATAGGAGAGCTTCACCCCCTTGGTGGGATTCCGATTGTACAGAATTGGTCCAATTAAGGAATGAAGCAGAGATAACATAGAATAGATCTATGACAGCTGAAAATTATATAAACTATAAACACATTGCTGCTAAAACTAGGAGATTACTCACTAAAAAAAAGAGGTTAGGTTGGACAAGATTCTGTGAATCACTATCAAGATCCTAAAACAAAATCCTCACTAGTTTGAAAGAATGTAAAAAGGTTTCGGGGTTCCCTTTGTATTAAGAATATCAGTTGCAATGACTATTCTATCTGAATGAATCATTTTTCAGATAGAATACCCTGTGCCTCTGCTCCTTATTCGGATTCCTTACCCTCCCCGTCATCTCTTATATGTTCTAATGACAGAATGGATACTGAGTTCAGTCTGGATGAACTCGATTCTGCTAGGTATTACTGACTCGACACCAGGACATGATGGCATTCATTCGTCTGTTAATACAAAAATCTACATATTTAAACTTGTAAACTTCTTCTTCATGTATGGTGCTGTCAGTGATTCTTGAAAAAAACAGACAATACTCCCTATTTTAAAACCTGAGAAAAATCCAAGTGACTCAAACTCATATAGATCAATTGCTCTTTCATCTTGCCTTGCAAAGATCATGGAGATTATGATTAAAAATAGATTAGAACGGGTTTTGGAAAAAAAATATGCTCGCTAACTCTCAGCGAAGTCCTTGGGACCCTCGATAGTATAAGTATCCTGATTACTCTCGTTTAAGAAAAAAGAATTTCTGGCGGGGGCCTTTTGGATGTTGCTTCTGCTTATGATAATGTCCTGCTTTCCATACTTAGGGATAAACTCCGACTGCTGAGTATTCCGGATAGAATGACTCGTTTTATTTGTAATTACCTTATGGATCGTGACGTCTCAATTAAATTCCACGATAATGAAATCATAAGTAGAAGGGTTTGGAAGGGCTTTCCCTAAGATTCAGTTCTAAGTCCTATTTTATGTAGTGTGTACTTTTTCAACTTGGGACATTCCGTTTATAATTTTTGTCAAATTTTACAATATGCCGATGACATAGTTTTATACTCCCTAACCAAGATAATATTAATACAGCAACTTCCAATCTTAATACTGCCCTTAGTTATCTTAAGGATAGGCTCAGTGATCATGGCCTTTCATTGTCAGTTCCCAAGTGCCGTACTGTTATCTTCACCAAAAAACGTATAGTTCCAGCTGCTGAGCTAAGAAATGGCTCTGACATAATTCCTACTAGCAATCAGATAAAATTTTTGGGCATTACATTAGACTCAAGACATCCCCTCATTTTAATCAGAAAGCAGAAAAAAGTAAAAAGGGTGTAAACATTCTTCGTTCTCTCTCTGGAGTATGGTGGTGTTCTCACCCAGTATTTCAGAAGATACTATATAACGCAGTGATACGCAGCCATTTTGAGTGGTAGTTTTCTTCTCGACCCCTGCAATAAGCAAGGTATTGTCAAATTAGATAAATTGCAGTCAAAGTGCCTACGAATCATCACTGGAGGAATGAAGAGTTCACCCATAAATTGTTTATAAGTGGAATGTGTAGAAGCTCCATTACATTTAAGCAGGCAGTATCTATCGGGTAGGTTTTTTGGAAGAGTTATTGTGTTATCCTCCCATCCTTTCCCTCAAAAATTAAACCAACATTTGTCATATTATGACCTGAATAACTTCAACTTGCTCACTTTTTACTAAAAAGCCATGTTAAAACATTAAGTCTTCCATCCCCCATATTAAATTCCACTAGGTTTCCCTTGTTTGACGTAGATTCTAACTCCCTCATCTTTAAACCCGATATAACCCTCAGTCTAGGCATATCAGAGGACTCTTCATCTACTAACTTTGAATTTCAAGATTTTTTTTTGGCACATGTGGCAATACGTACATCAAAGTTACAATACGAATCATCTTCTGATGAACTATCTAGTAAATCTAATTGTAAGTAACTAGACGGGTCCATGTAAATATAACATAAAAATAAGAACAGCCTGCATAACAGATCAATGTCTAAAAAGTGCGTCAATCGGGACGTATGCTAATGAAATGAAGGGAAAGATACATTTCAATACCTGCTGTGTGTGTGATACATTGATGTAATGTAAAGCTGTACATCCCGGGATGTAATGTATATTAATGTACATTATAGCTGCCGTGTGTGAAGGCCTTAACACAAGTGCGCTTGCACTTAAAAGGAGACTCCGATCGCATTGTGTTAATGTACAAAAATGAATCGAATAAACATTTTTTTATTTTTTTTTTATTTTTGCCGAAAACACGTAGCAAATTAAAAAAAAAATGCTACGTGTTTTCGGCAAAATTTGACATTGGCGGAATTATTGTGCACAGCATACTGTGCTGTGCACAATAATTCCAATTCCAAAAAGAAGCCAACAAAAAAAATATTGAATTGAATTGAAAACCAAAATTTGTTTCTTATTGCAACTCAATATTGCATTGCTGCTTTTATCAGGAATGATATTGAATTATATTTTAAACCAACCGATTTCAAAGATTCTTTTTCTTATTTAGAATAGTGCACTTTCAATATTACCACCATGGGAATGAGAATGGGGATGGGGAAAAAATACTTAATTTTTGGAGTAATTATGTTTTTAATTTTGATTGTTTTAATTTTAAACTTGAGTTTTGAAGTCATTATCTGGATAATTAACGAAATAAATATGTCCTAAAAAATATAAGTATCGTTTATTCATATGATTCGGAGAAAATATAATTATTGACATGTGCTTAGCTACGAGTTTAACGTATTAATTTTGTATTGATTCGTTTAAAAAACACTCGTTAATATTTTTCAGCGTAGGTATATCGTAGAGACCGGTAATATATTTTATTAACATTTTGCCGATAATGGCACGTCACTATTTATGAACCGCAAAAAACTGACAACATTGCTAACATCAATTTAGTCTCTGATTAGATTAACAAACGGGCTATAGATAGGTCATGATTCCGAGGTCCATATAAAATTTGTTATGATGTCGACAACATAAATAATTATTTGTGGTATATTAAAATTCGGTAACCAAATCATTTAATAACAATTACATAAATTATTAAATAATATAATATATTAAAATTAACAACCAAATCATTTAATTACAAATATTCATTAAATTCGACATACAAACATTTACAAAAAACATGTTTAATTAAAAAATCCATTTGCATACCATTATTATACATTTATTAGATCACTTACATATTTGTTTTTTAATATTAAAATTATGGTTACGTAATCTACTTCCTATCTTATTTTCGTGAAATACATTGTTTATAATTGTAACATTATTATTTATATTATTTTATATTTTTAGATTTCAATTTTAATTATTTTTCTTGTTAAAGAATAGATTTCGGATCTATTTTTTGGAAGATGAACTCATTTAAGAAGATAAATACTTTTTTCCAATAGCTATTTTAATAATTTACGTTTTAATGTCATTCTATCATATTCTCTAAATTGCTCAGGTAGTTTATTGAATATTGTTATGGCCATGTTATAGCAATTCTTTCTGTACAGCCTAGTTTTAGTATGTGGTCTAGTACTAGTCTGTTAGTATTTCTTCATATGCGAGGGTATTGTTCTTTTGCAGTAATGAATTTTCCGCTATTACATTTTATAAAAGCTGCCATTGTATAAATGTACATGCTAGGTAATGTAAGGAGGCTAAGCTTTAAAAAAGGGGTTTGCAAGAGTCTATTGGTATTAGTCGACATATTGAGCGGATGCACCTTTTATGAGCCTTAAATGCACGTTCGGAATCTACAGAGTTTCCCCATACTATTAGACCATACCTTAATATGGAAGCAACATATCCATGATATGCCAACAAAGCGGTCTTTTCTATGTACTATTTAAATAATAATATATTTTGATTACTAAGATCCAATCGCCTAATGAAATAAGATGAAATCTCTACTTTTTTAATTTCTGTTGGAAATGCTATCATTTGTGCTATTTCATGGTCCGAAAGATCTAAATTTACAATTTCTGTTCTTGAATTATTAATATTGCTAATTGGTTAAATCTACTAGGGATTGTGATCCTCGTGATAATTTAAGGGTATTTATATTAAAATCACATACCAAAATCACATTACCATAGCATTTCTTTTTCTTAGTTATATAGTTTAATACTTCTTCTAAATTATTAAACTAGCTTTTATATCTGAATAGTGAGTCCTATACAAACATATGATATACTAGCTGCTACCTGCGGCTTCTCCCGCGTTTTCACAGAAACCCGGTGTGCGATCGAGATTAAAAATAGCCTATATGTTAATCCAGGTCACAATCTATCTGTCTTCCAAATTTCAGACAAATCCGTTCAGCCATTCGAGCGTGAAAGAGTAACAAACATCCATAAATCCATACTTACAAACTTTCACATTTATAATATTAATAGGATGTACTGTATTCTGTTAATTCTACTCCACAGCACTCAAAATGTTTTTCGATCATAAATTTGTTCAAGAAGTGCAATAATGCGGTTTTTATATTTTGTAACTAGTATACTAACACCGCCTCTTTTCAAGTTAATTCTACAAAAACTGGATGCTAATTTATAGTTCTGAAATGTTATATTTGATTCATGTCCCTTTTTTATATAAGTTTCAGTAAAAAATAGTACATCTACATTTTTATCTATATCTTGTAATTCCAATAGGGTAGTTTCTATCAATTCAATTTTAGGGAGTAGGCTAGCAATATTTCGGTGAAGGATGCTAAATTCATTTTTGGTGACGAAAACAATCTTTCTTTTGTATTACTTGTTTTTTTTTATTACTATGCATCTTTTTAACTATTGGAAAATAGTATAGGATCGAATTTCTACTAATTTTAGTTTGATTTCTCTAATTCGTTTTTCTGTATATTATTCATTCGTGAAAGTAATAGGGTATGGTCCCTTTATGTGATATATTTTTTGGTCATATTTTTGTATGTATGGCTTTTCATCCATTTTTCTTGTATTAAAGTTTAGGAATACATTTTCATAATCTGTTAAGTCTATCACTAAGTTAACTTTATGCACTATTTCTTTACTGTCATGGATACGAGAAAACGATTCAGTATAAATGAATATACAATTTGGAAAATACATGAATCTTATTGTATAGTTAAGCTTGTTGACGTTCAGGAATGTATTTCTTTGGACACTCATTTATATCATACTAGCTGCTACCTGTGGCTTCGCCCGCGTTTTCACAGAAACCCGGTGTGCGATCGGGATTAAAAATAGCCTATATGTTAATCCAGGTCACAATCTATCTGTCTTCCAAATTTCAGACAAATCCGTTCAGCCATTCGAGCGTGAAAGAGTAACAAACATCCATACATCCATACTTACAAACTTTCGCATTTATAATATTAATAGGATAATACAGTACAATCGGTTACGGATTGAATTAATCCTATTAAAGATGTCATTACTTCAAAGGGATTTGAATCGTTTTCCCCTATAAATAAAATTATTTTGTAACCTTTAGTATACTTATGTAATTTACACGTTGCAGTTATTTCTTTTGCACTTGCGTAAGGTTTTATAAATGATGTCACTGAGTATTTCTTATATTTGGTATTATTTCTATGTTGAATGATTTTGTTTGCTAGTCCAACGCACTGTGCTCCACCATAGATGTATATAGCATTTGTTTTTTTACTCGTCTCTGAAATTTGAGATTTCTCATTGTTTGCAGTTTGAGCGGTGTTTTTGTGTCTTGTATTGGAATATTAGGTGATTTTACTTTAGAATCGTATGATTGAGACGTTTGGCAAGTATCTGGTAGAAGTTTCGTAATATTTTTATTATTTTCAAATTTATTTGGAGTATGTTTACAAGGAGATCCTAGTGTTTTAGCTGCTCTTCCATACATTTTTTCAAGCTATTGATTTCAATATTTAGATTAGTTATTTCATCGTGTGCACTAGCTAGTTGGATAGATAAGGCCGCATTTTCTTCTTTGAGTTGAACTACTTGTGTGTCTTCTGTAAAGTTTGGTAAGCTTGTATAACTCTCCTCTCTGCCAATTGTTGAAAAGCTAAGTACTATCATAATGGCATATTGAAATATTGTCTGCCGACTGACTGTGCACTATTTTTGATGTGTGTCAATTGAGTCCTCCTTAAGTGTATTAAATAATTCCGCTCTATTATGCTTATCGTTACTGTTCTCAATGTTAGAAAGCATTTCTGTTTTAGAATCGTTACTTTCATTTACTACACACTTTTCACATTTCCAGATTTTCTTATTTTTAGTT
>NJDC01002392.1:129534-140177 GCA_002245475.1 Calephelis virginiensis
AGGCCTAAAACCCTGGTAATAAGACACGGATGCACCTGTAACATCTATGGTGTCTCAAAGCTATGGTTGTCTCTTATTATCAGGGCAGACGTGTGCTTGTTGGCCATAAAAAAGACGGCTTTAGTACAACCCTTATTATCCTCAATCTATATTGAGATGTGAATCGAGGAAAAGAAATCCCACTAAAAGCGTTTCATATAAAATGTTGCCAAGATAGCCACATAAGGTTTTCCCTGTGAAAAAACATATCGGGGGGCTGCCATAAGGTCTTAAAATAGTATTATTTCAACAATACTCATTTTCATCGGAGAAAGACAACCTTATGACGTATATCATAAAGTCGCTTATAATAGCGGACATTTAGCAAGATGGAAATAATTCTGCTATAATACTAATATTCCCCAGATCTCATGTAGGGCCAAGCTTCTGAATCTACACGGCCTAATATTACCGATCCTAACATCACAAATTCTGCGTATCAGTAAAAAGCGCTCCGATTGGCTTGTCTTGGCGGGGCCACCATCGTGCTCCCAGATGTTTCCGTTGAAACATAATATTGAATATTTATATGTTTTATTAAATTTTGTAAGTCCTATCGCGTTTTGGACGGTTGGGACAGAACAATACGATATTGTGTATTTTTCGAATACTATTTCAAACAATGAAACTGAGCGACTTATTTCGAGAAACGATTTGTATAAATTTACAACGTTTTTTTTTATTTTTTTAAAAATTACTTTTGTAATACCTCGGGTGTAAGACTCAGGTGAGTCTTTTGGTAACAGACACATGTTTAGTAATTCAATTACATTATTATTTATTTTAAATAATTGCGGTGCGTGCGGTAAGCCCGACACATTTTTAGAGCAAAACTGCGTTGGATCGCATTAAGGGCTTTTGTATACCCAGTTTGCTAGAAGCTGGCGCCCATGTGCTTGCCGCATATAAGATAACGGGTTTTACGGATGCTTTGTATATGATTCTTATTACTTCGGGGTGGAGACCCCAGCTGACTTTTGCAACTTTGGACAATTGTGTATATATATAATATACAACGTTAAAACCTCCTGCGAATGTTTTTGGTGTTCCATTTATCTTTACTCTATAATTTGTAGAATCTAGCAGTTCACAGAAAGCGAGGATAGCATTATTTTTAGGTAATTTTATTTAAAAAAGCAGAAGGATGCTACTTGATATGAATGGCGTTTCGCTTATACCCTAGGTGTTAGCGCCTTGATTAACATTAATTATGATGTTTAACATACCTATTTTAATCCTCATAACTAATATTCTTGGATATCCTACTCTTCATATCAGAATGCGATAGTGGCGAGCGATGACGGTTACAGAATTATGTAAAACGGTGGGTTCAAGACGAGTAGACTCACTTATACCTCCTTGCCACTTCCTAAGTTTAAGCACAAATGTGATGTGTTTATCGAGTGTCATTTTGAGGTTAGTGTAAAAATAGACTTGGGGTCACAGCGGTTTCGCTTTAAATCTGCTTGAGCAGGGCTCTATACTTGCTTTGCATAATTCTGTAACATTGCTTAACGGATGGTTACCGTTCGCTGATCGCAATCGCAACAGCGAATACAAAGAGAAAGTAGGGTTGAAAGAACACGTTGCTGTAAAAATGAAAAAAAGCATGCTCCGTTGATTCAGTCACGTGGAAAAAAGAATCGAATGAAAAACTGACGGTCTTACTCTGAGATGTCAGTTGTCTTTTAATCAGCCATTAAGTCGACATTTTCAATACAAAATTCTGACTTATTGATAGATCAAATATTAATTGACGTCTCTAAGTGCGAATGTATTAACAATGCAAAAGTGTCCATCCGCTTTACCCCGTAGGTGATCCATTCACTTTACCTGATGCAGGTAACCTGTAAGACTTAGATTGAAGTTGTATGACAATATCATTTGGATATTAACTGAAAATGGTAAAAGACGGCGAAACGTGTTTGTATGAAAATGGTAATGAATATACAACAAGCTAGGAAGGTCTGCAAGAGTCACCACACTTGAGACTCGATACTTTCCGCCAACTCCGCAACTCGCTACTTGGGGTGAAGATATAGTAAGCAAGTATCTTCGCGCCCATATCCCCGAAGTGGTAAGCAGAGACACAACCAGGGCACCCACGACTAGCCGAAGACACTGAGTCCCACAATGTGATAGGTGGCAAGCCTATCGCCAACCGGACACATATCCAATTCCGAGCAACGTTTTTTTTATTAGAAAATTGGAAAAATCCAATTTTTTTTGTTGCCCCACCCGGAATCCGAACCCGGGACCTCAGGTAGTCAAATCTAACACCTGGACCGCTAGACCACAGAGGCGAGGGGTGAAGATATGTATATGTATGTTGACACTTGCCCATTGGCCTCCTCTCAAATGAAAAATAATTTATACTTATAATAAATCTGCAAAAGAGTGAATTTTATACACTAAAGATGTTTAAACAAAATAGGAAACTGGGCAGCAGAAAACATTTTTAGCATTTTCATATTTTTTCGGACTGTCTGTGTGGCGAACACGAATCTTAGGCTATAACTCATTAACTATAAATTTAAGTATTTCATGATTTATTATATTGTTGAGTGCCGTGTTTGTCTGTGTATGTTGAGTGGTAAGAGCTAATAAGAGGCAAGCATAGGTTTACCAATTAGTCCACTGTCAGTAGAGTGCTGTGCTGAAACTTTCCGGGTAGGGAACTTTGCCTTACCTATTCCCTACGCCAAAATGACCCTGTCATGTTCTGGTCCAGAGGGTAGGGTAGCCGGTAGACTTGAAACTTGCGAAGTTCGCCGAGTCGGCTAACTTTAAATGTATATAAAAACCCTTCATGGCAAGCTCGATGTAGACTCGTTCTTGGTCGGTATTCGTATGAATGGATCGTATTTACAAACTACTTCTACACAATTTCCCCCGAGGAAAGTCCGTAATCCATTAAGGTACTTAGCTTACTTATATTATGAAAGCAGCTAACAGCCCTATCAAATGCTTTTAGTAGGAACGAATTTATTATTTATTAAAGTAAGTTGTCGCTTTGAAGAACTCCACGACTTTGTTTACTTGATATCAGTGACTAATAAGTTATTCAGTTTTTTGGTTTCAGTTTTTTCAGACCGGAATTGGTTCTACATTTGTACATTTTCCATTATGCAATCAGTATATTAGCACCTCTTAATACTCTGGGGTGTTATATCTTCAACATGTCAAATGAGTTGCCAAGGCCAAGGCCGAAGAATTGAAATGGTGAACTAGCCGAACTGAATTACCATTAAACATAGTAATCAAACATTAAGGATTCGACCAGCAATTAATTAAAAAAAAATAAGTTTATTATAACTGACAGCCTAACTACATAGTTATCTTCCAATATAATATTCAATACAATTAACTTAAGAACTACCATACATATATACTAATTACATATGTTTAGTCAGCGAAGTGGCGAGCGGAGCTGACGAAGCTAATATTGGTAGGGGTGGCAGCCTTGACTCCTCCCTCCCCAAGAGAGAAATTATCCGAAGGCTTCGCAGGAGTCTCCGGAGAATTTTCACACAATTTTTTTACATAGAAATTTCCTATATTGTTATATTGGTCTGGCAGCTGTCGCTGACAGTAATAATAAAAGTACCTTGTAGGTTGTGCTTTTTTACTTCAGTTTTGCAATTTTCTGTTACTATGATGCTACTCCTAGAATATAACAGCCATTCTTGATTAGAGATTTTATGGATTTTGATGTTTTCAATGCTGATAGGGGTTTGGTGGCAGTGACTAAAGTTGTTCTTTATAATATAGTAGCTCCTCGATATATGTCGCCTTTGGGAATAGTGGGATATCCTCTTCGTTGCAAATGTGCCTCTCAGTGTCCATTTTTGCACAAGCGCTAGCTACAGGTTTGTAATGTAACTTGTTCACCAAAAGGTACGGGTATTCTGGGATAATGGCATAAGGGTGGTTTTTTGAAGGGTTATATATAGGAACAGGAATTATCTTATTGTATATGTACGTGTCTGTTTGCACTAATGGTACCTCTAAAATGAATACTAAGTTCTTATTATCTATAAATGATTCTAAACTAACACTATGTTCTATTTTAACTAGATTCCCTACTCACGGGGTATATTAATGGAGCGTGTCTTTGGATTTCTAGAAAAATGTTCATATATTCTGTAGTGTTAAGTATAGACTGATGAAGGGTCTGAAGTTTACTAAAAGCTATTGCCGTTTCAATTTCCATTATAATATCATAAATAGCGCGAAAGTTATTTAAGATTTGATTTAGACTATTTAGGATGGAAAACATGTTAAATATTTTAGTGTCATTTTCACGTAATACTTCTAATTGGTTAATTTTATAATGCAGGTGCCTTATATTAAAGTTCATTTTACTAGATATATTTACTAACTTATCGAATACTTTTTGCGTTGCGGATATCTTGTGTTGAGCAGAGTATTCGCTGCCTTCTAACATCCTGATCTGATCGTTGTATGTAATGGCATCGTCGTTACATACAACGATCGTCAACGGGTTAAAAATTCCCCTTTTTACCCTGACAGTGGGCAAAATTTGTTGCATTCTTGTTTCGCTAATGTCTACAAGAGAGCCGATCTGTGCTTCTAAACCTAAAAAATCCTTTTTAAGATCGTTCTGCGAAAAATATTTATCCCTAATTTTATTATACTGAATAATATTATTATCTAATTGCTTATTAATAGATTGCTTATTAATCTATGATTTTAATTATGTCCCAGTGACTACTCCGAATCACTGCTGTCCCAATCCGGATCGGAGCTATTCCCGGACTCGTATCCAGGGTTTGGATTTTGAGCGCTAGTGCTAGGCTCGCAATCCCCAGCATCATCAAGCATTACTTGTGGCGTTTTACATTCTTAATGGCTACTTTTGTATTCCTTTTCCCTAAATTAACTGGTAACGTATTATGGATAATGTCGTCAGTGGCTTCCGCTTTTTCGTAACGTGGTAAATGCTTTGCTTTCCTAGTTCTTGTGTTTTTCATAAAAATTTTGTCACCCTTTTTTACGATATTAGTACATTGTTCACCGCCTTTCTTTTCACTGACAGCAATTTTTTCAGTTCGCATTTTGTCGCTTAAAAATTCGTATAAAATTTTTAAACGTTTTTTATGGTCTTGTATAAGTTTTTGTAATAGATTTTGTTCGCGGTCTATGTCAAAAACATTCCCTGAATCCGTATACCCGAATGCTACCTCGAAGGGTGTAATGTTTGTTATGCTATGGATAGTATCATTATAAGCCATGATCGCGTATGTCATAACCGAACAGGCGTCCGAGTCTTTCGCTAATCGTATTTAGCTAATCTATAAATTTCTATGATTATGGAATGAAAACGTTCCATTGAATCGCCTCTGTGGTCTAGCGGTCCGGGTGTTGGACTTGACTGTATGAGGTCCCGGGTTCGAATCCCGGGTCGGCCAACAAAAAGAAAATTGGATTTTTCTAATTTTCTAATAAAAAAAAATGTTGGTCGGGATTGGAATTGTGCCCGGTTGGCGATAGGCTTGCCACCTATCACATTGTGGGACTTAGTATCTTCGGCTAGTCGTGGGTGCCTTGGTTGTACCTCTGCCTACCTCATCGGGGATATGGGCGTGAAGATACTTTTTTAACGTTCCATTGAACATTGAACATTGAAGTTGGATTACTAGGAGTTCAAAAAGTTCAAAAGTTCCTTAATCAGCTCGTTGTTAAATTCGGCTCCGGAGTCACAATTAATTTTTTGCGGTAACCCGTACATACTAAAGTATTTAATAAGTGCCCTGACTACTTCCGGGGTGCTTCTGTTTGGTATCTCAAGGGCTTGTCCGAGCTTGCTAAACGCGTCAACTAACGTAAGATAATATTTATTTTCTATGTATAATAAATCAATAAAAACTTCTTGGAATGGACAATCCTGGGTAGGTGTTAACTGAATAGGCGGTTTAATAAGTTTTCGCTCGTATTTAATTTTTTTACACATCTCTTAACTATTAATACCGGCGGTTATGGTTTCTTTCATATTATTCCACCAATACTGCCGTCTTGTTTTATTAAAAGTTTCTCGTATGCCCCTATGACAAGGTTTTCCCTCATGGTATTGTTTTTTAACGTAGTTGGTCTTCCTCCGACTTTTTGTTACGACATTCCTTGTAAATTAAATTTATCTGGTATTCCAAATAATTAAAATAAATACTTAATATTAGTTTTATAACGATCAATTCAGTAGACTCGGCGTATATCGCGGTCATGGTACAGAGAAACAAAATTTTTAAAAATGCTAATAATTTTTTCTGCTGCCCATGTTTAGTCGGCTGCTCCTATTTCTTTAAATATCTTCAATGTACAGAATCCACTATTTTACAGTTTGTAATAAGTATAGATTAGGAAAACTGTCAGCTTATTTATTAATATACTCTAGTAGCTTAGATAAAAGTACTCTAGTTATTCCTGCCGCGCGTTGAGTGGCAACTACAACATGATTTTCTGTTTTATATCTCGATACAACAAGAATTCCAGGGTAATAATGTGGGTGTAGATTTAAGTACACTGTGAAATTCTCTTTCTTTCAGTGAAAGTCTGGTCGCAGATAAAAAATTCAAACATTTAATTCTATGTTCTATAATAAGTCTGCCTTTTTGAACCACGTGTCGAGCTTTCATGAAGGCAAGCGTAGGTTAAATGAGTTATTAACAACAAGACCCCTGGTGAAAGATGGCTGTGCAGCAACTGTTCGGGTAGGTGACTCACCGCCTTACCCATTCCTAACGCAGTAATGAGAGTGTTCGTATTGTCATGTTCCGGTCCGGAGAGCAAAGTGGCCTGCAGACTTTAATTAGAAGTTTAAAGTGAAACCTTGATCACAGGTATAGGTCACGACTGCCTTTACCTTAAGGAGATCTGTGTGGCTGTTTGCTGCGAAACGACACAGCTGTATTGAAATTACAGACAGACATAACCATTTTAATTATATGTACTAAGAATATATGAGAAAAGTTAAAGACCTGAATTTATAGTTCTTTTAAACATGATCCCAAACATATGACACTATTCTGGGTGACATTGTATTCTGGCAGCCAATCGAAAGCTGTACTCGTATGACCTCAGTCGCAAGGTTTGTAGGTCGAGGTCGAGTCTCCATACCAGGTAGTTCCCACCGGTATTCAGTGCTGCAGATATAATTTGTTCTGCCCAGTGAGGCAGCTTGGCTGAAACAACTTTCCGATATTCGAACCTAATTGAGATTAAATTGCTTTTAGTAATGACTGAAGTTATTTAAGTACGCTTCAGTTATTTTGGGTGTTCCGTCGTTTCGAATTAAGTTTTATCCTCCTTATCAGAATATAAAGAATGGCCAGCACAGGCGCTACAAATGGTTGATAAGTAAAGAAAATGGTAAGACGGTCGTATACATTTGATGAACGTGTAAGCTAAGTTTTTACATTTTGCACACTTATGTTTACGTTATTTTTCCGTTACAGTTTGTCCCGTTCCGTTACCTACTATAATATAATTCCATTCTACCGCAAACTTACTAATTAAAATAAGTTTATTTTAACTGTTGTGGCAAATAATCCTCCAAAAACCATTTCCGTAACATTTTCACAGTACACAATTTCACGAACACGAAATTTCATTGGCCATAGAAAATTTAAGATAAACTCTTTGATCTATATTTTTGGCCATTATGAATAACAGATAAAAACCCAAACTCCGCGCAACGTGTAGTTCTCTTACTAGTCTGTGCTCCGCGCCAAAATGGAAACAGTTGTGCCAATCTATAAAGAACAAAAACAAAAATTTGAAGTTGGAACTATAAACAAATAATCCATTTCCGATACTTGTTTGACAGAATGTATGTGTGAGGTTTCAACTCAATTCGACTTTTAAAAATGGGCAAAAAACACAGTCGAAGATACCATAAGTAATAAATAATAATAATAATAAAATATTTATTGTAACAATTAATTTTAAATGTTGACAATATAATCCTATTATTTGAGTTAACGTTTGAAAAATGTTTCAAATATCACGTATCACACGTGGAACACGTGTTATTCACTCTATCGTTCTATATTTTTCTAATTATATTTTATTGTAACTATTTTGTGTTAAAGGTAGTATTCGATCGACCGTATCTATTAACAAGATTGAAAACGATCCGTGGGTGGTACCTACACAACGTGGTTGATCGATTCTCAAAGGTGTCCGATAGCGGTTTTAATTAATTTGTGCCTCTGGTGTTGTTCGAAGCCTCATTCAAATAAATTAAACTCATTTTCAAACATAATTGATTGTAAATCGAGTCTTGTAAGTAGGTATATAAAAATGTATCGCAATCTATACTTACACAATTACATGGGATATCTAAAGAAATAACGTAAACATAGTTTAAATTTGCTAATTTCGGGAACTGTCTAATTAAATAAATTTAGCGCCTCCTTGGTCGAGTGGCTAGCGACACGCTTAACTACACCGACCAACCGCGAGGCTCGGGTTCAATTCCCGACGGTGGCAGACTTTGAGTGATGAATATTTAGATGTCTGCGTTTCCGGGTCTGGCTGTTTATTAAATTTATTCTGGTATCTATTTAGGTATTTCTATACATTAGAAACGTTGACTTACTACTTTGAGGTTAGATTCAATTTGTGTAACTTGTCCAGGAATATTTATTAATTTGTATAAATTTCTGCGGAAAACGAACGAATACATCCAACTCCTAAATAAATGCTTTTGATACGTATATGCGCTAATCAATGATACCAAGACCTAGACAAAAGAATATAGACACAATGTATATATACTTTTATCGCTATAAGAAATCGAAATCTTGCCTCACGAATATACTCGTAAACTAAGCGCTAGACCAACGAAGTGTATCATACTATTCTTCAATACCTGGAACTGTGCATGGTTCGAGCAAAATTAAACTCAAACCATTCTGAGATATCAACAATGTATAACGTTTACATTTAAGTTTTCTCTTCTGTCGACATACCGGATTGCAACCCGTTGATTTTTTTTATACGCATACTATGCTCATTACAAAAAAAAAATACAGAAACGAAATAGCTCATAGAAATAGTTATATATCGGAAGGTCATGTGCGAGTTGTAGATTCGGTGGTTATATACAGTTTGCACAGAAGCTAACGAAATATCGGTTCGCATACCGTTGCTTCAAGTAAACAATAGGTGCTCTTGCAGGTGAGCCTTAAAGGTTCGCAATCCGTTGCTACAAGTAAACACTAATGATATGAAGTTAGATTCAAAGATTTAAATAATCAAAATTTAGATAAATTTATCAGAGTGATCAATCTGTTATTGTAACTACCGTAGCTTCGTTTGTGGAGTTGGAATTGGGCGATTAGTAGCAACAGATTACATGCAAATCATAAAGTAACGAGTGTTACGGCTTTTGTTGTGATGTTTCTGAGCTATTTAGTACAGAGGCTGTTTTTGCTACGGAGGAACAGCTAACGCCTACAAGGTGTGAGCTCTCGGGATACCAGCCCCGTGGCTCCTGTTCGGCAAGTATTTAATGTGAACCCCGATATATATACATTCTCTAAATGTAGATTCTACTGTATTGAATTATGATTCTGCAAGCACATCATAGGGAAACTAAGAAGTAAGACATTTTTCTAATTAATATTAAAAATCCTAGAAAGTTAGTAGAATCCACATCCTCTAAATGTAGAATCCACTAACTTTCTAGGAATGAAAATTGTTACAATTTTGTTATTGGAAATGTTATTGATTCTCTTTGTAATGAAATTTATAGATTTGTGTATATTTTGAGAAGAATAAGAGAAGTGGCAGGCTTAAACGCGTCTCTTTTGGCCTATCATGGATATGTTTCCTCAGTTCTACAATACGGCATCCCTATTTGGGGCAGTTCGGTTGAATTGATTAGAATCTTTAGATTAGAAAAGTGTATATGAGCAATATGTAGTGTTGGTTGCATTCTTGTAAACCGATTTTTAAATCCTTAAAAAAATAATTTACCCTGCTTATATATCTTGGCTGTATTTGTGTTCGTAAAAGGACATCATCATTTGTTTAAAACAAATTCTGAAATTTCAGGAAGTTCACATTTCAGAAATAGTGAGAAGTTGCATGTGACTAGTCAAAAACTCAATATTTATAAAAATAATGTGTATGTATGTAAAAATAATATGTATGTTATCGCCTCTGTGGTCTAGCGGTCCGGGTGTTGGACTTGACTGCATGAGGTCCCGGGTCGGCCAACAAAAAGAAAATTGGATTTTTCCAATTTTCTAATAAAAAAAAATGTTGGTCGGGATTGGAATTGTGCCCGGTTGGCGATAGGCTTGCCACCTATCACATTGTGGGACTTAGTATCTTCGGCTAGTCGTGGGTGCCTTGGTTGTACCTCTGCCTACCTCTTCGGGGATATGGGCGTGAAGATACTTTAATGTGTATGTATGTCAATTCGTATATATAACAAAATTCTTGATACTCTTAAATCACTCCCTTTAAAAAGGTTTCGAAAGAAGCTATTTGACTTGTTGTTAGATAAAGCTTACTATATTGTAAACGATTTTTTGCAGAAAAGTTTAATAGATATTATTTTTAGTAATACTAATTTC
>NJDC01002392.1:154944-175602 GCA_002245475.1 Calephelis virginiensis
ATAATAATCGAACCAAATTATGCAAATAATAGTTACTGAGAAATCAATAGGGTTTTATATTTGTATGTACATAACCGGCTATTGTTCTTCACTATCTTGCATGTCCCTAATTAGTTGACCACGACTGTAACTACTTATTTCAAAATTGCTAGAGGTGTTCTAAAACTCGAGAGTTATTGTGTCTTGAGACATTAAAAAGGTTGAAAAGCAAGTTGGTAATCCTGTTCACAATGAATAGTGGAATGGCGTAATTAGTTTCGTGCTAGAGTCTATCGATTGCATCATTCGTAAATAACAGCCAAATTTCTGCCTCGGTGATAACAGATCGTGTTTGTGGCAAGAAATTAAACTATCAGAGGTTCTGTATGCACATGCACTAATGAGACACTTAATCAAGCCTAATGAGTGCTTTATGCTGCTGTGTACTGGAGGATGTAATCGTAAACAGGTTTTCAAGTTCCAGCGGCAGCCGCCATGTTGTTTATTTCTAAACCGCCGCTGTGGCTTTTAATTACCTTGACTTATTCAAACATTTTGCCGTTTAGGTTACTTAATATGTTAATACATTAAAAGGAAAACTTCTAATTAGTTTAAGTAACGAGTTTAATGTATGTCGAATAAACAAGAAGTCACATTGAAGCAATTCAAAACACTGAAGTTAAATGTTAATATTAATTAAAATATTACTAAGCTCCGAATACAAATTTTTCGTCAATGTAGTATAGTGCATATTATACATCCTTTTTTTAAAATGTATTAAAAGCACCAGATGAAGAAAAGTTTTCTCGTGATTCTCTCTAACACATATCCGTGACACAGACAGCGAAAGGAGATTGTGTAAGTAGATATCTATAATAATAAAAGCCTAACTTATGGCTGGAGTATCAATGATCAGAAGGATCAATAATTAAAAATACAAGTCACCTGTAAGAAAGATACCAAAGATGTTAATGATGTGATGGCAGCCTGAGTCTAAAATAATAAGAATCTTACGTAAATTTCCTGACAACTTCTTCTGCAAATAGGAACAGGATGGTTACGAGCATTGTTGTTATGCCAGCGAGACATCTTGAAAATTAAGAGTAGGCATGGCTACAGCACCAGTTACAAGCAATCGACGCTGTCGGCTTTCTACCTATGTCATCTCGCAGCAAAGCAGACGGTCCATTAATTTTGAAACGAGTCCAAAATATATGCATGATTGAACTCATTCTGTAGTCATCTTATTATCAAATCAAACACAATCTCATAATTTCCAATGTGCATATAAGAAAACGAGCAATAAAACAAGTTTCTTGTTATTTATTTTATTTAAAATAATAAGCAACATAAACATAGTATAGCAAATAAACACAAAATCATTCACAAATTCTTTCACAAATGAATCAAAAGAATTTAAATGCTTTTAATAATCCATCGGACAGCTTCAAGAGCCAAACTAAGTAGGTCATCCGATAACTCACCTCGATACATTTTTAACGTTATAGACCAGGCGCTAGTCTTGTTAACATCTCGGGCTACAGCTCTCGTAGCGCCACTTAAGTAGCTTTCAGTCAAAGCATTGCACTCTATTATTTCTTTTAAATTTTATTCTTTATTGGTGTTTGAATAAAGTTCTGTTAAAAAGATATAAGAAACATAGACCAGTTTGTGTTTTTTGTCTTTAGAAAATAAGTACGTTTTTAATTGATGTCCCTGCCAACAAAAATGTAGATAAGAAATTCTGCGATTTATTTGACGACGCTGGTAAAAGTAATACAAGTACAAAACTTTTATAACTAAACAACGAGCAAAAGTTATCTAGGTTGCATGTTTTCGTGTTTGTCTATATTGTCACGAAGGTATCATACCTATATATCTGAACATGCTTAAGATTTTAAGTTATTTACAACTTGCCTTTGACACTTTATGAAAATGCTTACAATATATTATTACTGTATTGACATTGAGCTGTTTGCACCATGTTTTCACTAACTGAAATTCTTGTGAAATTATTGCATTTTCGAAGTCTTTCGTTGACTAATGCGTATTTATAAATGGTGCTTAAATGTTTTTAATAAATTTGATTCTTTATAAGGATGACCTTTTGTGAGAAACATATTTAAATAAAATCTAATTTTGTTTAAGTACCTTTAATTCGAATATGTTTTAACAAAAATTTTTAGATTACATTTTTAAAATATTTCAATAAAACTTAATACAAGGATTTAAAATAACTGAAAAAGCACGTTCTTCAAACTTGCCCTGAATTTTGTAGATTAACCTACATTTCAAAAAAAATAACACTCTCTACCTACTGTATCTATCATAATTCAAATAAAAACTATACACAACAACAAGTAACAAAGCGTATAAAACAAAACACTTAAAATTAAACTTATAACTATTTTCCAACTAACACATACGTGCTAAAAATCGTTTACTTGAATTCTAATAAACTGTTTTGAAACATGACCAAAACCAAAATATTTTTTTTAATTACAAGCGAACGTCATTCAAAACGAAACTTGTGAATGTTCTTTAAATGCGAAAATAGATCAAGCACGCATGTGGGCGAGGGTATGAATTTAGGACTGGCTGTGAAAAATATCATCTGAATTTGAACTAGAAAATCTTGGTGCTTGGAAAATTGTTTCAATTTACTACTTAAAAGAAACAAAAGTTACATTAAATAACTATAAGTTTTAATAAACATATATATGTTATAACACACAACTAAAAAGTATAAAAATGTAATAGCCGAATTAGGCAAATAAAATTGTACTTATGCCCACGTAAGTCTAACTGGCTAGTACTGTGACTTACCTGAGTGGCGATTAAGTGCCCCAATAAATGTTTGTAATGCACATTGATTACCGAAAATAATGTTTTCGTGAAACTAGTACTTTACCGAGTACGTTTACTAATCGTATCTTTTTCAAAAACAACTTTAGAAGTAATAACGATGCTAAATCATAATACATCATGTGTAATATTTTTTAGAAGCAAATAGAGGTGCAAATAGTTAGCTATGACTTCCCAAATGTGGACTACATCGTGTGTGCACTGTATAGCAAGAAAATAATTAAGCGCAGAAAACTACAAAAACCCTTACTCCAATAATTTCATTAAGTACCTCGTCATGATTTGATAATTCTTTTTTCGACAAAAATAGCAAACAATTCCAGATGGTCCCATAGACATTTTGTGAGAATCCCATTAGTAATTGTCAGTTATACTTAAAAAGGCATGAACTTTACTCTATTTTGATGAAATCACCACGTACGCGTCGTCCAGATAAGTAATAATTTAAGAATTATTAAGCATAGCTCGAAAACTAAAAATCGGATAGTGATTAAATTAATATAGGACCACCTCGAAACAGGACCTATCTATCTACAACGGAGCAATCAAAATCAGTTTATGGATTGGTTGATTTATAATGTAACAAATGTACAAAATATAGTCGAATTGAGAAGGAGTCTCCTCTTTTGAGAAGTCGGCTAATAACTTTCGAATTGAATTGAGTATTAAAATATTAATTTCAATTAACTGATTTTGATCCATTAAACGGAAAAGTTACAAGTTTTTAAATATTTTATAAAATAATTTAAAATGATAGAAATAAAAAATAAAGTTGTCTTCTCCGAAATTGAAGCCCTGGCTCACGGGAATCTATGGGATTATTGACACCATATAAATCAATGACTCGACTTATCATAATTTCTATGTCGTTCGTAGGTTAACTCTTACTATCAGGAGACCCGAATACTTGTTCTCTGAACTCTTACATAAAAGAAACAGCAAAATGATGAATCTCAAAGTAAGCAAAAATATAGGTGTAGATCAATGATATTAATTTATAAAAATAATAAAATAGGTATCACAAAAAATTAGTAAACTTTAAGACCCAGAAATACAGACGTCTAAGCCTGATTGACGTCTTTATCACAAAAATGCCTGGATTTGTGCCCCCTTCGGGAATCGAATCCGAGCGGATGATCAGTGGTGTAAGGTATGTGACCCAGTGGTCTCGATTACGAATCGCTATATAAAACAAATTACTTTAGAAAAATACCAGCCTTTATGTTTAGTAGGCACAGGTGCGAAGGTAAAATGTAGCAGATGCCTTCAGGCGAATTTACCGGGTTAGTAATGGATGCTACGGAGCTACGCCAGTGCTACGCGACACATCTCTGAAACTTTTAAGTGCAAGAGGTTGTTTAATATTTCTTATTAATATTCTTTGGTAAGCATATTTTTTTTATAAATATAATACTTACTTAAAAAGTTTGAAATGGACATTGCAGATATGCTGTGCACTAGAACATCTGTTAAACGATTCAGCTGACGGACATGTGGAATGTGTAGATAGAAATCTGTTAAAACTTGTGAGTTTTTTTAGTGAGTTCGTTTTCCAGACTTGCTTTCTATCTACGAGTGTTCATTTGTAGGATCAGTTTATAGTTTACTAGCGGGCCGCCCCGGCTTTGCACGGTTTTAAAATATACGTATAAGCCTTCTTCAATCATTTTATCTATTAAAGAAAACCGAATCAGAATCCGTTGCTTACTTTTAAAGATTTAAGCATACAAAGGGACGTAGGGACTGAGGAAGCGACTTTGTTTTATACTATGTAGTGATATCTGATATATTTTTAATTATATTTCAATCAGTGCTCAACTGTTTGACTGCCTCGTTGGTCGAGTGGCTAGCGTACACGCCTAACTACACCGACTAACCGCAAGACTCGGGTTCGATTCCCGACGGGGGCAGGCATTTGTGTGATGAACATTTAGATGTCTGCATTTCCGGGTCTGGCTGTTAATTAAATTTATTCTGGTATCTATTTAAGTATTTCTATGTATTGGTATCGTTGACTAACAGCCATACCACAAGCATATAATTTCCTTACTTTGGGGTTAGATTCAATTTGTGTAACTTTTCCAGAGATATTTTTTATTATTATTATTACTGTATAGTTAATTGACGCAGATTGGCTATGTCAAGGGACAAGTTTACTTTTGCACCTCTACTTGCCTGGATTGTAATGGGTGTAAAGGGCTGTTATATGTCTGTCATCTACTTGTGTGCGCAGTGTACAGTCACTAACTTAAATAGATATTATTATTTGCATTGAGTTTTTATCTATATTACAGTAATGACTGTACTAGCCTATTAAATGATCTTAAGCATAAAAGTCTGAGTATGTTGCAACCTTAAGTGAGACGTAATCTTCTCATCCCATGAGCATCTTGAGGCTGTAATCTACTCCTTCAGCTCCGCAAGCGTGATCAAGTATGGAGTCTACATAAATGATCAGCAAATTTACTCGGCCTTAAAAGCTTACATAATTCATATGTGCTTCAGTAATAGTGCTCTGACCTCATTTGGTAGCAGCATTACCTAAATGCATACAATATTAAGTTTGCTTGTCAATTATCATGTTTTCAAAGTAAGTAGGCATAAGTATTGAACACAAAGTTGTATTTTGATTTAAAAGGAGTAGCAAAAATTATACGCAAAGGAGTTTAACGTAAAATATAAAACATTATGTACATTGTTTTATATCAAATTCAATATTAGAAAACTTTAGTGTTCTATAATTATAAGCCGAACGCACGGTTGAGGTAAATGTTTATGTAAACACGATAATATAAATTATATAGGAGGAAACAACTTGACATCTAAAGTTGAAACCAGTCAATTAGTACAACAAAATATGATTTTGTTTTATTCCATCAAAAACGTTTAATGCAAAGTGAGAGTGTAATCGGAATTTTGTAATAATATAAGGAATTTAATAAATAAAATGGAGGCGTAATAAACCTGCCCTAATAAACCTTAGTCATTAATTAAATAAAACTCATTTTCGTTTCGTTACAACAACCATTATATCTTTTTTATATTGATCTTAGAGTAAATACTAGTATAGAAAGTGTGCGTTGCTGTTATTCATTCTAAAATATATCAATGTAATAACAAGAGCTTATAATTAATTCGCTTTCCATGTATTTTTTTTTGCTTTTGTTGAGTTAGTATAGCTTGAAGTAATGGTATGTACTCGATCGATTTTTTATGATCAGAAATTTGTATTGATCAAAGTATTGCATTTTTGTTATTTATATTTTACAATAACTCTATTTCGCAATTATTCGCACGTACTTTGTAGCACTATTTTATAAATAACAAAAGAAAACTTATTTGCCGTAGAAAAGACAATAAGATTGATAAAATAATCATAACAAATAATAATAAATAAATATTACTGGACAAGTCACACAAATTGAATCTAACCCCAAAGTAAGCACATTATATGCTTGTGTTATGGGTGTTAGTCAACGATTCTAATGCATAGAAATACTTGAATAAATACTAGAATGAATTTTATAAACAGCCAGACCCGGAAATGCAGACACCTAAATGTTCATCACACAAATGCCTGCCCCCGTCGGGAATCGAACCCGAGCCTCGCGGTTGATCGGTGTAGTTAGGCGTGTACGCTAGCCACTCGACCAACGAGGCGGTTAAAAATTATACAATGTTTTGAAAACAAAAAATAATGTAAATATTTGACATACTCGTATAAGGGACATGAAATAAGGTTACTGAATTGTGTACCTTGTTTATAAACATAACTAAAGTATTCTAAGGTTAAGGTGTAATTATTGTGAACAATGTAACGAAACGTGTAGTCTAACGTGTTCAGCAACTACGTCAACAAATTACGAAAATATCTAAATAAATAGTGCTGGGCAGGGCAGGGCAAAATTAGAAGTTTACAATAGTGAATTACTAGGAAAAGCAAGTACCACCTATAATAGAAGTATTAAAAACTCTTTTTTACCATGATGACGGTATTGAACTCTCTACGTGTAAGCTTGCTTTCTATGATCGTGGTTGCAGATTCAGCCAGCAGCACCAATTTGTTTGGTTACCAAATGTTATTAACATTATGCCTATTTTATCATGTGTTTAAAATCTTTTGTGAATTTGAATTACTAATTGAACCAGGCAACATTAAACCTAAGGACGGGGATGTAACTATTCTTCAGCAGTTTTTAATTGCTAAAGAATTACTCACATTTTCATGAACATTCCGGTGTCGAACTTCTTGTTTACCTTTTTTCCTGAATCCCTTTATTTAATTCCCTATTTTTTTTTCAACAGTGGCCAGTGTTATTATAATTTATATCGGAGACGGTTTAAAGACTATAATACGACATAAACCTTGGAGTATTTTACTCTATGTTTGTTAATAAGAAGCGTAGTGTTTTCGGGTGATGACATAGATACGTTTCATTGGTTCTTAATGTTTAATAATTTACTAGTTCTGGTTCTATAACGGGCTGGATTTGAATATATCTATTTAGTAAAAACGCTCATGCTGGGTACAGAGCTCTTTTCATTACAGTAAATACGTTCTCTATGGACTTAATGCTCTAAGTCGATTGATCGTTAATATTAATTTTAGCTTTGCAATCTCATTAATTGAGCCTGAGATCTAATCGGAGTAGAGGCCTTCGTACAGTGTGCGGGGCATATGTTCAGCCAGCAGGGATTTCAACTTCTCCCTCGGGGACACCGGCGTGTAGCGCGCCAGGGGGAAGGTGCGGGTGACGCCGTCGCTCAGCGCGCGCGTCACCGCCGTCAGGTCCGCGTCCTGCCGGTGGAACATTTATCTTATGAATACTACATATTGGGTTATTACGCTAAATAATATTCTCTCACGCGGAGATGTGACAGTCCCATAGCGGTGATCTCTCTAGTGGCATAATCTGGTGGTTTAATCAACAAGTGCACTTAGTCGGAGTAGATCCAACAGGATCACTGATGGCAGAGTACTGTGCAGCAAATCGCCCTGGTGGAGATTTACCTTTTCATTTATTTATGTCACCTAATAGCAGTGTTTCGTACTGCCTTGGTCTGATCTGGATGTTTAATAGGTACATGCATATCAGGCTTAACATCCGGTTGAAGGACAACGACAAATATTTTGTCTATAGATACATCCGTAATGTCTCTTACCATCAGAAGAACCGTCTGCTTGTTTGTTGCGTTTCACAAAATTGTGTAAATCTTACCATGGGAAATTCTGTCAGCTTGTGTGTTTTCTTATGATACACTTATCTATAAATAGCTGTTGTAAAAACTATCCTATGTGTTAATCCACGTTAACTACTATGTGTGTGCCAAAATTTATGAAAATCGGTTGAGCAGTTTTTGCGTGAAGAAGTAACAAACAAACAAACTTTCGCATTTATGATATTGATAAGAGGATTATTATTTATGAATGACGTTAAATAAATTAAATTGTGATTAGGCTTGTCATCGCCGACGTACCATTAACTCGATTATAATGGTTGAGACAAGAAAACTTATCATAATGGTATAACTATCTAGGTGTGTAAGAAACAAAACTTTCCGAAAATGTAACTACTACAAAGTAATATTTACAAAAAAATATAGCTAAAGGGCTAAAATTTGATATGGTTTTATCTCGGGGCACGGCATTTTATTCGCTTGCTTATCCAAATTGATATGGTACTTTCTGACGTCCCTTAAAGCTATAATTTGGTATTGAAGACAATATTATTAGACACAGAACCAAAACATTTTGAAACTCGTAAAATGTTAAACCCCCTAAGCATAAATTAGAGGATAAGTGTTGCTGTGGATGTACAAAAATCAATGTAATCTTTCTGCAGTTCTAAAAAGTTGAAATTTTGAATCCAAACAAATATAAATACATAAAACAGTATAAAATTCCAAGACTTGGAATTGTTATCGCCGTATGCGGGGTAGTTTGTATGGGTACCAAACACACCAGAAAACACTAGCTCGTTGTTTTCTAACCGGAATCCTAAGACAGAAGTGCGAATATACCGGCTATCATACCCTTTATCGGGGAATCCAACAATTGTGAGCAATTGTCACAACAAAAACAATTGACACTATGGCGACAGGAATATCTAAAGCGGTGGCACCGTTCAAGGAGAGCATCTACACAATTTTCTATGTAGAAAATTATATAGTAGCGGTAGCAGTGTCGTCTCTGTATTCTAGCGATCCGGAGTCAGACTTGACTCCTTGAGGTTCCCGGGTTCGATCCCCCGGTCGGGCAACAAAAAAAATGAGAAAATATGTAATTTCAATTGTCTAATAAAAATAAGGTTGTCTGGGATTGGAAGTGTGCCCGATTGGCGACAGTCTTGCTACTTATCACGTTGTGAAACTTAGTGTCTTCGGTTAGTCTTAGGTGCCCTGGTTGTGCCCCTGCCAACATCTTCAAGGATACGGGCGTGAAGATACTCACTCACTCTCTGTAGTATTAGTATATAAAGCTTACAAAAAGAAAGGGCTAAAAGAATGTGCGATTACTATTCTTGCAACCGCTTCTAGAAAAATATGACGCCCATAACTTCAGGTGAGACTAAAGTTAAATTGTAATTTATAATGTCCTAGCTTCTGAAGTAAAACTTGAAACTTGAAATTCCATGCGCCTTTCCTTCTAAGTTAATTTTGCAAAAATAAATACTCATTAAATAAAAATATTTATAGACTCAGCCAGTAAAATATTAAATCATTTTCATTGTTTGGGATACTCAAAGAAAAAATATATTGATTTCATGCGTGCCTCTGCTGAGAGAATTAACTTTTGGAACGAAGTTCCTTATTGCGCGTTGTGAATGGGGGCTAGACGGAAAAAAATCTTACGAAAATGTTGTCACGACACTTTTTGCTCTGTGGTCTAGCGGTTCAGTAGTTGGACTTGACTGCATGAGGTCCCGGGTTCGAATCCTGGGTCGGACAATTTTTTATTTTTATTTTTAATTTCTATTTTGTTTACTATCATTTTATTTTTTTTATATTTTTTTAAATTTCATGTTTCTCTGTCTGTCTCTATATGAGAGATAGAGATAGAGATTACTAGAGATTGATAGAGATTGAGAGAGAGGGGGGGGAGAGAACTTCGTTCCATCCGGGTGTCCCTTGACACCTCTCAAATTTTTTTTTTCTATTCCAATAGACACAAGCTGGCGATTTAAACAATTAGCAGTAAAGTGAAAAGATTTCACATTTCTAATATTTACGAATAAATATCACTAGTATACATCACCTGGTTTAACTTCCAAGTAATAATTATTTGATTGTAATTCGTATGTCAGTCAGTAAATTTGCTCGCAAGTTGCATTTCATGACCAATAACTAATAGGGATTGATTTATACAAATGTTACACTCAATAAGGCAAAAAGCAATAACTATGAATACACAAAGTGTAAAGGTGTATGAAGTAGTTATTACTATAGTCACGAGCATTTGTATATTAAATAAGCTCAACAAAACTGGACATTAGAAGAAAAACAAAGATAGGAAGAATGTGGGAGTACGGAAAATCTTTTATGAAACCTCTTGATTGGACGTAACTAGTCCGTAGTATGTGGGTAACGAGCGGGCCGCAGCTGACGAGCTCGGGTTGCGTGGGGCGACAATTTGATTGACATGTAATAATTAATAACGAACACAATGGATAGCTCCATCACTCAAGATTACCTCGTCTCTTGTGTCGTCTCATATTAAGCAGCGTATAATTTTTTTAAACAAGAGTCGGATTCCCTGATGGTAAGAAATATACGTCGCTTCTACATGCGTGTATACACAAACGGTAGTAACGGTTTCACATAGGAGGATGTTAGTATGTATACCAGAGCATAAATGATAATTATTAAATCGCCTCTGTGGTCTAGCATTTCAGTTGTCCCAGTCCCGGTAAGGTCCTGGGTTCAGTTCTCGGGTCGGGCAACAAATAAAAAGAAAATATTGTTTTTCTAATTTTCTAATACAAAAAACGTTGCCCGGGATTCGACTTGTGCCCGGTTGGCGATAGGCTTGCCAACAATCACATTTAGTGTCTTCGGCTAGTCGTGGGTGCTCTGGTTGTGCCTCTGCCTACCTCAGCCTAACTCTTCGGGGTTATGGGCGTAAAGATACTTATAAATTATAAAAATAACAATGTTTAAAAACCAACTTCAAAACTTAAAAGTAAAAAAATGAAGATTTAATATAAATTATATACTACATGTATACAACACAAACATATGGATATAAGTAAGTATTAATTTTACTTTTTAGTTTTGACGTCGGTAGTTTTGACTTAGTTATTTTTAATAAATACGTTTTAGTTTATTGCTGATGTGATTTAATTTAATAATCTTATAATTAAATATATTTATAGCATGGTATTAGACTATTTATAATATAACCTTACTAAATAATTTTTATAGCATGGAGTAGAATGCCGTTATGTCTGTAATCTTGCCACTTAGTTACTTACTTACCTAAGTAATTAAATTTGTTTGTGAAATTTGATTTAATTTAATACGAAATAGAAATCGGGATAGGTGAAAGTAGATAAAAAAAATTATCTACTTTATGGGACCAATCCGGAACTATTTTGAGAATTACGTAAATCGGTTCAGAAACCTCGGAGAAATAGGTGTACATACAAAAAAAGACGGGTTGCACTCCGGGAGTGCCGGCAGAAGTGAAAACGTGTACTTGTACTTTGTAAATTACCGCTGTGCATTTTTGATATTTTGGAATGGTTAGAGAATAGGTAATTTTGCACGAATTGCTTTAATTATCAGTATGAAAGTACTATCATTTATGTGGTATAATACTCGTACAATAGTCTTGTGCTTAATCGGATATTTTTAGATTCGCACTGCAATCATACAATCCGTAAAATGTAATAGTAGGTACACCTTATTACTAATATTAGTACCTACCTATTAGTATTTTGTGCTAAACCATGAAACTTCAGTACGCTACCTATTTACTAGTACAGCCACTTCATAATTTACCTCGGCCAGTTAAAATAGTATTTATTACTTAAGAGATAAAATATGATGAAATATTAAATTTTTCAAACTTAAACATAATTCAATTCAAAGTAATATAAATATCGATTTTTCTTCTATTATTATTTCCTTTGTTAAACTTACAACTTTTTCGAAAACAGCTAAACTTCTTTACCATGTTGTACTGTCATTTCTATTGACTAAGAAACTATGATATACCTATAAGTCGCAAACAAATTAAAAAAAAGTTGAGCGGTGTCAAGGGACACCC
Organism: Calephelis virginiensis; assembly: GCA_002245475.1. Taxonomy (NCBI): domain Eukaryota; kingdom Metazoa; phylum Arthropoda; class Insecta; order Lepidoptera; family Riodinidae; genus Calephelis; species Calephelis virginiensis. The sequence goes on from NJDC01002392.1 coordinate 167,057, forward strand.
AGATGGAACGAAGTTCTCTCTCCCCCCCTATCTCTCAATCTCTATCAATATCTAGTAATCTCTATCTCTATCTCTCTTATAGAGAGAGAGACAGACAGAGAAACATAAAATAAATATATAAAAAAATAAAAATAATATTAAAAAAATAGAAAATGAAAAATAAAAAAAAAATTGTCCGACCCGGGATTCGAACCCGAGATCTCATGCAGTCAAGTCCAACTACTGAACCGCTATACCACAGAGCAATTAGTGTCGTGACAACATTTTCGTAAGATTTTTTTCCGTCTAGCCCCCATTCACAACGCGCAATAAGGAACTTCGTTCCAAAACTTCATTCCAATATATTTTACTAAACTAATATCTATTTTATCTACCATAAACTACAAAGCATTCAAAGCAAGAAACAGTTTATACTTTACAGTACATTATTTAATACTGCATAACAATGCGAGAGGCCGAATCGTAGTAGTTTATGCGATTGTTTTACACTCACTTATTATATTATTGGTATTATCCATTGCGAATCCTATACTGTTCGGAAATATGAAAGCAATACAAAAACAGCAACGAATCTACGTTTTATTTTAGATCTCGCACAAGCGACCTGCGCAACCGTCTCGTTCGCGCATGCGCAGTGCGCCAGACGGACCAGACCAAACGTTCTGACAATCTGACGCGAAATTAGTAGTTTTTGCTCATTCCAAAAAAAGCGCACAACGCCGCTAAAGGAATTTTCACTTCAAAAATATACCGGCCGAATTGAGAACCACCTCTTTTTTTTAAGTCGGTTAAATCATTGAATTTGTATTATTGACACAGTTCTATGTAACCTTAAAAAGCTATATACTGAACTGGTATCTCACTATACAATAATTTTGATATCCGATAATACGGTCGTCTGCGGTTCCGTGGTATTCGACACACGTTGATAATATCTCATTGTATGTAATATTACAGTATACACTTTGTATTATTGAATAACCGTACAACTGTAAAGGAAAACTAATGACATGGATGTCAGTTTATTGCATTCATTTTGTTTCGACACGTTCATTTTTAGAAATAAAGATCTAATTTTAGAATGTTTTTAATTAATATTTGATAGTGAATTTTATACGACATGTAGGCATTAATAGCACCCATACATGTCGGAAGGTCCACGAGTATATTTTCTAACATCTGTGGTCATGAGTATCGTCGGTGCAACGAGTGACACACTCGCCTGTAACGTCGGAAAGTCATGAGCAAAGAATAGTTGTAATATTGTGGTCATTAGTAGATTTGATTTTTTTTTAGATTTGGCGCCACAGGTGCACCGGAATTTTCGTTGCTTGTTTCTCATTGGTTGGTTTGTCGGAAAGTCATGAATAAAGTTCTCATTAGCACAACAGGTGGCGCGTTAGCAAGTAACTAGTTTCTTATTGGTCCTTTCATTGCTGCCACGTGTACATAAACCCTAGCGCCGCCATATTTCGACAGACATGCCTTGGGCACGTCTCGCAGTGTTTGGACTACTGCCTTATACGGAGGTTGCTACTGGTAATAGTCTCTCCCTGTCATAGGTTGACAAAGATATACTTCTAGGTCGCAATTGTTAATTCAATTGGGATGTAAGGCCTAGAATGTGGGCGTCCGGGGGGTGCATTATTTGGTCGGCACTCACGAAAGAGTGGCAGGATGGAGCCCCCCTTTCCCCTACGGGGGTTTGCGTAGGCACGGATACCGTAACGTGTTTACGTAGTGTTGTCATAGTAGCAGGCTTACTCCAATGTTTAAGTTGGTTTGTTCAGTAACAAATGGGTGTATGCTATAGTTGTTTGTGCGCGATTGTGGTTATGTTTGTAAACAGTGTAGTGAGTGATTACGTAGCTACTCTATTGTTTATTGTTATGATGAGGTTTACGATTTGGTTGTGCAACTAGATCAGGTGATACGGCTTTGTTTCGATATTTCTGAATTATTCACTAACTATCCTCAAGTTGTGAGCTCTCGGCCTACTAGTCCCGTGGTTCCTGTTCGGCTCTTATGTGTGTATGAAGCATAGCTTTAGCAGTTTACTTTTATATTATAGGTAATATTTATCTACAGAAATACACATTATATAAATTGATATAAATATAAATAATCTTTGTAAAAAGGTAATGATTTTATATAATAGCTATATATATATATATATTTAAATATGTATACAAATTTACAAATTACATATATCTCAAAGTTTTCATTAAAAAAAATAGTTTTGGAGAATAGAATAAGCAGTCATGTGAAATGACAATGACGCGCCTATTTTTTCATCTATGGCGATACTTATTTGTTGTCTTATCACTTAAAAAATCAAGATGTTTTAAGCACATTTCGCACACAAATGAATGTGAGTTTTAGCGTACCTAATTAAAAATGAAAAGGAATAAATGCGTTACTTTTCACAATCAAAGTTACAAAATAGTAAATGCAAGTACTCGTAAGTATAACGAAGATAAAAAATATATTTTATAGGTGCTAAAATCTAGACCATTGAGTGATCGTATTAAATTTCATCATAATATGCAATTATGTTATAAAATGGTTTACTGAGCCGAGTCGCGGTGTAGCCATATGTACGTAAACCTACGGATACTGTCTTAATGGAAATCGAGAGCAAATTGGATCGCTATCAACAGAATCTTATCTGGAACACCGTAATTGATTAAATTCAGCAGCACCCACATCTGTCACATATTTTTAAAGCTCCAATTCAAATAGTTGAATTTTCTTGCCTAAATGTTATTGCTCGTTTGTCCTGGCATGTACAAATTATATTACGAAGTAGTGAGTGAATTAAAAAAAGGATCCGATTATATTTTTTTTGTTTTCTGACTTCAGTAAAAGTTTCTTCTTGTTAGTTTAAAAGACGAGATAAAGGCCAGGTTTTTGACCCTTTGACTTTGCCCTAGAACATATCACGACAGTGTGAATTTGGCAAAATATTTAAATTTACTTTTTTACTCGTATTTAACCGTTTTAATTTAGGTACAATCTGTATTCAAAGTCGGATTGCTTTATTTTTTCACCTGTTTTGTGTAAAGGCGAGTGTAAACGGCAAACGCAGTACACTGACCTTAATCGCAGCTGCATCCAGACGCAGACAATAGGGCTCACTACTTACATGTGTGTATGGAAATAAGGGACAAATAAGGCTTCTGAGGTTAGGGTTCCCTGTTTTGAGAATTTCCTAGGGTGGTACAGTTTTAAACGACTTGTTCGGATTGGTACGACCATCAGCGTTTGTGTTCGCTACTATCTTGTTTAAGAAGGAGGATAGTTGTAAAATTTACCATGCAATTGTATTAACACAACAGATTCAGATTGGCAACGCACTTTCGACGTGTATTGGCGAAAAATATTTCTTATTGTCAAGAAACCCATCGACTGTAGCCTGTAGACTTTACAAAAATTTAGGAAACCATCACTAAATAAAACATATCCACACAAATCAAAGGCTATGTGAACTGGGTAGGTAGGAGGTAGTAGCTATAGTCAACTTTTAAATTTACCAATCAGATTTATGAACAAAGTGTTACTTTCCCGCCAAGTCAAGCACTGCATGTTAGCGCAGCGACCAATGCTGTGGCCTTTTAAAAGCTGTAGTTGGATATAAAAAAGTATCTTCACGCCCATATCCCCGAAGTGCTAGATATAGACACAACCAGATCGATCACGACTAGCCGAAGACTAGTATCGCCAACCCGGCACATATCCAATCCCGAGCAACATTTTTTATAAAAATGAAAATACATATTTTCCATATTTTTTGCTGCCCATCCCAGGGATCGAACCTGACCTCAAGAAGGCAAGTCCGACGCCGGACCGCTAGATCACAGAGGCGATCAACAATTTTTTTATTAAAATATTGCTGTTATAACAGGTGTAGGGTAAACCTTTAGTTTGCTAATTCTACGGTAGCCGTGTAACTTTTGTGGCACGAAATCTCCCAAATGCCATTGGGCCGGGCAGTTTAAGTAGAGCGTAAATAATGGAATACACAATCTTCCCTCGCTTCAGTCAGTACAGATTTGCAGTAAATTTCTCAGCCTTGTCTTTGACTACAGAAAATAATATAAGCAGTCTATTAAAACACAGATACTCGAGTGCGCAAAACTACTACTACTTACCATAATAATATGATATGAGGTAAAGGTCATTATGATTTGGCATACATTTTAATTCAGCGACTCTGAAAAGGATAAGTTATTCATATGCATATTTTTGTTCATTTTTGAATATTTGTTACGTGGTTTGTGTAAGTTGTGTGGAGCTGGATATATTTCGTGTTTTCAGATTCTAGTAACTAAATTCCATTTACTACGCACTGTCTTTCCTGTTTTGTTGCGTAATAATAGTAAATTTACATTTTTTGAGGGAAATTGCAACTTAAATTAATTTATTTGTATTTGATTATGGTTTTCCGTAAATTGAGTCCTTTGTCTATTAATTATTTTTGAAGTGAAAACTTCTTTAATATAATAATTATTTAATATAATAATAAAATAATATTTGTGCATAAATGATAGTTCTTTTATACTGATAAAGCAATTTGTGCAAAAATATTCCCTAACCGTTCCAAAATATCAAAAATGTACAACTTTAATATTCAGGTTTTCACTTTTGCCGGCACTCCCGGAGTGCAACCAGTACTTTTTATTCTCATTCTTAAATTGACATGTTCCTGCGACATGAAATCACCGTAACGACTTCGTCACGATACCGTCATGATATCGTCACCAACACTGTCGTCATCACCACCGCCGTCTTCTTCAGTATCTCTTATTTTAACAAATTACTTTTTTACCTGTTACTCAAAAACAGTGTACAAATGCTTAAATAAAGCCCTTTTCCTTAATACGACACAAGAAACAATAATTATTATTTTTTTTTCAACAAGGACGCGCTTGCACTGGACCCGATTTCGCCCATCTTCGAACTTGAATATTGTGTAATGTATGAAAATCGCATCAAAACCACCCATGTTATCGTCGAACATACATACCAATATACAACTGCAACATAGAAACCTTCACTTGCTTTGCTCTATTGGTCAAATATGGATATTACAATCTAAATAGAAATAAACAGCCACATTCAGAAATACAAACATTACCGGAGCCTGGATAGTGATCGTTGGATGTGGGCGGATGCGAACCTTACGACTAACTAGGCGGTCAACTTCCAGCTTCCAGTGCTGTTTCTTACCCTTGTGCAATCACCATTTTCTTTTAATTGCTACGTCCATCAAATTTAAAACAATCGAGATCATGGCGCATTTTCGCGCAAAGTTTGACTGAAAACTGTCCATCGTAATGTTCTGAAGCAGCTTAGTAAAAACGATTCAGCTATTCGCCCCGGACATATATGCGTATATTTTTTCATTTGCAACGACATGTTATGGAAAAAAAAGAAAATCTATCTGTAATGACTTTCATTTGCTTAACTCACAATGAAATGTGAAAAACGACTATTTTGTAATTTTAACAACTGCGGTCTAGCGGTCCAGGTGTTGGACTTGACTGCTTGAGGTCCCGGGTTCGAATCCCGGGTCGGGCAACAAAAACAAAATTTGGTTTTTCCAATTTTCTAATAAAAAAACGTTGCTCGGGATTGGATTTGTCCCCGTTTGGCGATAGGTTTGCCACCTATCACATTGTGGGACTTAGTGTCTTCGGTTAGTCGTGGGTGCTCTGGTAGTGCCTCTGCCTACCTCTTCGGGGATATGGGCGTTAAGATACAATCAGTTGAAAAAAAACCATAGTGTAGTTATTAAATATTTAAAATAAATTTAGCATACGCGTCTCGCTAGATTTAAACGTAAAAATTTAAAATTCAATTTTTTTAGGAAAAACATTTTGAAGTAAGACCAACACACGTTTAATTTTATACTTTTTGCAAAAAAAAATACGTTTGCTTTGCGGGGCGAAGAGGGGGATTACCCTTGCGCAGTAACGCCGATACAACCACTGCCACCTAGAGGTGAATTGCTGAACTAAAGATACAAGTGTGATCAAAAAGTTATTAAAATTTCTGCTATTCATCGATAGATGGCAAAATTAAAAAGTATCACCGGTGTACCGGTCGGAGTTGTTTGGTTAGGTTATTTTCGTTACTGAATTTTTGGATTCGGTCTCCACGGTCAAGGCCTGCGATAGAAGCTATGCAATAGCCTGAAATCCGTAACACATGCTTTTTCAAAATAATAGAAAACAAAATAGTCGCCTCTGTAGTCTAGCGGTCCGAGTGTTGGACTTGACTGCATGAGGTCCCGGGTTCGAATCCCGGGTCGACCAACAAAAAGAAAATTGGATTTTTCCAATTTTCTAATAAAAAAAAAATGTTGGTCGGGATTGGAAATGTGCCCGGTTGGCGATAGGCTTGCCACCTATCACATTGTGGTACTTAGTGTCTTCGGTTAGTCGTGGGTGCCTTGGTTGTACCTCCGCCTACCTCTTCGGGGATATGGGCGTGAAGATACTTTTCTTTTTTTTTTAGAAAATAAAAAGTCGCAAAATCATGTTTTTCGGCAAAGATCTATTTTTCAAGATGCAAATGAAGAATATCTATACTCCGAGAATTACATTATTAGGCTCAAAAATTTCCGTGTCATTATGAATTAATATTTATAGCTTTGTCACAGTATAAGTACGAGACTGTGTTGTCAGGTACGATAACGCTGTCAACAGATTTGTCTGGTTGATTGCCATTAAATATCATATTTTTTTTCATCAGAAACAATATGAATTGAAGCTTGAACCCCATTTGACAAACACCGATAAGAAGCAATTTTCGGAGACTTCTCATTAGTTCTTAAGTTTTAGTTTTATATTGTTTGACGCTACGGAACTATCCATGTACGAGACCGACTCGCACTTACACTTTGATTTTGAACATGCGCGATATGTGTCATTGGAATAAGTATGTAACTTATTTAATACCCCACCGCTTACGTATATGTAAATTCATATATAAGTACACATATACATATCTTCAGGCCAAGCCCCTTAAGGATTAGGCAGAGAGTATCGAATGCCAAATGTCACGATCCTTGCAGAACTGAAAATATTGACGGATGCACCTCATCCATGAAACCAGTGTGATTTAACAGAACTATATATTACCAAAATTGAAACATACAGACCGCTGTCTGATTAACATTTTTGCGCGAGTAACTATAACTAACCTGCTTTTTCACTATTTTTTTCGTTAGCAAGTTAAGAAGGTAAAGAAGCTGACGACTTTCCTGATGATAATAAAAGTAGCTTATTTATACTACAGATGTTTACCAACGTGAACACGTCAAAAGCGTTATTAACGTGTGACAAAACATTGAGTCTCTTACATTCTTTACCTTCTTAACTAAAACCCAAAAATTGACAATCACCAATCACTAACGTAACACAATAAGAAAAGACAAAGCTAGTGGTTGCATAAACAAGGCTCAATATAAAAATCTAAAATATAAATAAGAGGCATTTCTTGTTTTTAATTTATGCATTTGTACCGAAAAACTCTTCAAAGCTTTTATAAAAATGCAAATGACCCTTCTGATATACAAAAGTGTGAATGGGTATCGCTTAAAATGCCCAATTGAATGTGTTGATACCGAGGACATTTCCCTCTGAATAATTCATCAAGTTTCGTTTAAAGTATAGTTTTAACACTTTTAAACATTCAATTTCAGTCTATTTCACTCAGTGCTAAAGAAATCTACCTAGCCGGTAAGTATATTTGCATATAAACTTTAACAGCCCGGCCACAAGACATCGATGCACCAAAAACATCTATGGTGTCTATAGGTCACGGTTGTTACTTACCATCAGAAGAGCCGTGTTTTTATTTACTGTTTTAATCGGTAAAAAACAAAATTTTGATTCTATAAGGGTTTCGTTTTGCCATTCCGGTACAGATTTTAAAAATATACACGTCGAAAAGAAAATATTCTCCGTAATGACGTCGGCTGAAGTGCTAAAAAATCTTAAACATGATTTAACAATAACAATAGGAATTTATATGCACAAATGAACTCGTCAACATTGAAATTGAGAGCCTTGTTTTATGCTCTCTATGCTCCTTGCAGTTAAGCTACTATAGATTACGTCCATATGCTAAAGTTTTTGATTTCTTGCAAATTTTAACGACTGATTTTGAATTCGTAAATGTAAATAATTTAATTAATCCACACCCACACAATATTATAGCGAAAGAAGTGAACAACATTAATCAAACTACAGTTGAAAAAACAAACTTCTACAACTTTACCCTGAAAAAAAAACTATTTAACGGCGTATGTATTTTACCTTTATTCTTTTATAGAGTTGCACTCAAATAATACTCACCGCGTTCTTTGTGTACTTTTCCAGGCTTCGCAAGGCTTGTTCGAAATAATCCTCGCCGTACGCCCCCTTCTGTTCGTCGCTCAGTCGCTTCCACATGTCTCTAGCTTGTTCTAGAAGTTTCTCCTCGGAAAGCCAGGCACTGCCGGTCGTGTATTCTCCAGCGGCAACTACTACCTAAATAAT
>NJDC01002393.1:0-12170 GCA_002245475.1 Calephelis virginiensis
CAAAACATGTATATTTTATTTTTTAACAAGATTTAGCAGCCCCTTCTAGCTTTGCACAGGTAGACAAACTTATTATATTGTTAGCAAACAGCTCGTGACTTGGGGGCGTGGCTTAATATCAAACCATATCGACGTCATTAAGATGGGCGGGGAAGGGGCATCACGCCACTGAACATCGCCTAATGGCGAGTTGCAGGAGAGGCCCACATTCTAATGCGAGTCGCCGACCAGATAAGACGCTCTTAGTCTGTTTCATTTTGCGGATATTTATTTGTAATTGTGAACCTAATAATTATAATTTTTGAGTTTGTTCTATTTTTCTTTAATTTTTAAAGTCTATAAGATAATATCAGAAGTTGGATAGGATTTTCGTGCTTATTCCCGCTTTTGTCATCCAAGTGATAGAAGTAATTTAATTGGTTGAACTAAAATTCGTTCCATTTCTAATTTTAACATTTTAGTTATTTTTATTTTACATTATTAATAACATTACTTTTGCAAAGCAAGAATAGTTAGTAGAAGACAAACACGTAATGCACTCGCAGTAGAATTACAGTATCAGTTGGGTGTAATTTTGCAACGCTTAAATGCGCTGGAAAATGCCCCTAGCAACACGCCTGTATCCTCTTCAAGTGTGATCGTAGAGCCTGTGAGTGATACGACACGCACAGTTTTGAGTATAGAGTGTAGTTCCTCTGTTCAGTTACAGCCGTCAACCGATTCTCAATTCTCAAGGCAGCTCGTACGAGGTGACCACAGAATAAAATATAGGTCATTACCCACAAGATGGTGGTAGAGTGCTTTGCATCAATTTGCCCGGGTAGGGATCCACCGTCTTACCTATTCTTACCACCATAGTCATTATGACTCAGCCATATTCTAATCTGGAGGGTGTAGTAGCTAGTAGACTTACATAATGGGCCTTTCATCCTGGCCTTAGGACAGCGACGCACCTGTAACATTTATAGTGCCTTTCGGTCACGGTTGTCTATTACCATCAGGAGAGTCTTGTGTTTGTTCGCTGATGTCTTTCACATAAAAAAAGAAAGATTTCAACGACTTTGACGGACGGGTCGACATCGGGCAATACGGTCGAGTCTCGTGCGACAAGCCACGACGCGGCGGACAGAATCATCGGAGCGTTAAGTGCACTAACAAAAGTAAGATCTACCCACTATTATAACTCAAACTTTGATTCTAATGTTAACGATATCGATTCTTGGTGTAAAGAAGTGGATAAAGCACGTCAATTAAATAACTGGGATAGCTAATTGCCTGAAGGGTGATGCTCGTGACTGGCTAAATGATTGGGTCAGTAACGATTGCACCTGGAGCAATTTTAAGATAGAATTTAAACCTCTCTGTTCTCGGCGAATCGATACCGCTAATATACCTTTTGAAGTAATGTGCACCAGTTCAGACAATTACGTTACATATGCCGACTATGCACGCCGAACCTTATTACGTTTAAGTATTGTTAAAGGTTAAAATGACGAACTCACCGTGGCTATAGTATTGAGAGGTATTAAAGACGTGCAAATTCGTGCAGCTGCCACGAATGCTAAACTGATGCCGAGCGATCTTGTAGAATTTCTTTCGATTTATGTAAAACCTAAGAATAAAGAAACTAGCATCCGTGATTCTGTGCGCTCGTCGAAAAGCGGGTATATTGAAACGCAATCTACTCGTTAACGTAATTTTAACTACGCGAAATCGTTTAAACCAACTGTAAAATGTTTTTAATGCGGTCTAACTGGCCATATGCAATGTTTTTGCTCTAAACGTTCTAAAGGCGAAGTTACAAATGAACCTAGAACGTTAAAATTTGAAAATAAATTAATCGTTTGTTCTTTTTGTAAAAAACCAGGCCATGAAGTAAATAATTGTTTCATAAAACAACGATCAGAGTCAAGAAATAAACGTAACGTTAATTTTTGCCGAGAACTCGAGTGCAGTTTTACAAATAGTGATGTCATTACCGCAGTAGTACAGGGAATATCCTGTACCCTATACCTTCCGATATATTAATAGATAGTGGGTTGAGAGTCTCGTTAATTTCAGAAACGATTTTAAAATATTTTAATTGTGCTAGAAAACCGACTTATCAATTATTAAAAGGCATCGGAAAGCAAAATATCTTAGTGACAAGCTTTGTTACGGTGGTAATCGAATTTCAAGATATTGCGTTGGAGGTAGATTTGTTGGTGGTTACTTAAAACACAATAAATGTTCCGATTTTGATAGGTACCGACGTTTTGAACCGGTCGGGGGTTACATATATCAGAAGTAATGGTTGTCAACGTGTCACTCATACCGATAATTTTTGTCACGGTAAATCTGTAATGCAAATTGTAAATAAAACCGATTTTATTATTAATTCTCCTTTAAAAGATGCAAATAGAAAAAAAATGAATTTAATTTTAAATGAGTCTAAGGTTAACTTAATCGTAGGTACAGCTTTATCAACCGTGAATACCGGCAGTATGCGTATACAATTAATAAGCAATACTCCAATACATTACAGGCCTTACAAGTTATCGTTTGATGAAAAAGTTAGGGTTCGTACTATCATCTCTGACCTTTTAGAGAAAGGTATTGTACGCGAATCTTAATCTCCATATGCGAACCCAGTTATTCTTGTGAAAAGGAAGGACGGCTCCAACCGCATGTGTGTGGATTATCGCGCACTTAATGCTATCACGGTATAGGATCGTTTTCCATTACCATTGATAGAAGACCATATAGACCGCTTAGGCAAGCATACGCTATTCACCTGCTTAGACATGGCGACTAGTTTCCATCAGATTTGCATGGAAAATGATTCTATACCGGTTACAGCATTCGTCACACCCGAAGGTCATTATGAGTACATGAAGATGCCTTATGGATTAGCAAATGCACCGATAGTATACCAACGTATCATCTCCAAAACTTTAAAAAAGTTCATAGAAGCAGGTACTGTCCTATCCTACGTTGATGACGTATTACTCCTATCTAATACGGCAGAGGAAGCTCTGGATAGCTTGCATATAGTATTGGCTACCTTAAGTTCCGCCGGGTTCTCAATAAATCTTAAAAAAGTATATTTGTAGCTACTGAGGTAGAATATTTAGGACGTGTTGTCTCACAAGGTCAGGTAAAGTTTGTTATCGGAGTACTATAGTTCTATTCTATTCTATTCTTTCATCTGGCAAATTCCATCTAACCTACTGAAGATGATTCTGCCAATGTCAAAGTTATAAAGTTCGCGCGCCTTTTTGCCTTTAATTTATTTTCATAATCTTTAGTGGTTGCTGGGGTTAGTAAACTGTAACAACACAAAAATACATAAGTTTAAGTGTTAGGCTAGTATACTAGATAAGACATAAAAGATTTTTGTTAATTTATATAAAAAGTGAAGCAAGCGTAAAAGCGTAAGCATTACAATTTTATTTCATTTATTTTAATGAATTTTATCAAGACTTTGAATAGTCTGTGACATTGGGGCATATGAGTTAATAGGCAAAAGAAATTTATTGGCAAAGGAATATCAAGTTTATGGAGTTTATCATATAAGGGAAGTCTAGCTTTGTAATTTTCACACGCGAAAAAGGTATGGTCTAATGTACCCACGTCCATGCCACATTCACATAGAGAGCTATCGCGGACTCTGATTTTATTTCAGAAAACTGGTGTACAGCAGTGTCCAATCCTAAGTCTACAAATTACAGACACAACGGCTTTGGAGGTATTTTTATATTTGTAAAACCAGGGCTTTTTTGGGATATCTGGTTGGATTGAAGCGTAGCGTCTGCCTGCACATACACTACCTTCCCTCCACCTATCCTTCCATGTATTAAGAAGATCTCTGTGTGCCATTTTCAGTATATCGTAAGAGTAAAGGTTTAAAATGTGATCTATCAACTAAGTTTGCTGCAGAATGTTTTGCTAGGGAGTCGGCACACTCGTTGCCTACTATTCCAGAGTGACTTGGGATCCAAACAAGGTGAATAATCTTATCATTAACAGAACAAGAATATATGGCCTCTTTTATTTTAAATATTATATCTGAATGTAATTTACTTTTGAACGGATTTTGTTGTAGTGCTAGTAAGGTGCTGCGGGAATCTGTGAAAATTACTGCTTTACTTAAGTTGTGAGAAGCCACATATTTACAAGCCTCAAGTATTGCAATAGATTCTCCTGTGAAAACTGAAGATTCAGGAGGACTCTGGAGTTGTATTATTACCTTCGAGTTTTGGTAATATAGCCCAATACCAATGCAACCCATTGGGGTGAGCTTGGAAGCATCAGTATAAAATCTATGCCGATCCGGCCATCTCTCTTCAACAAACATTCTGAAATATGTATTAGCTAATGTTGAACTTTTAGGGAAGCCAAGGTCGAGACACATTTTGGGCTTGAACATAATTATGTGGAATGGGTAAGAGAAAATTGGAAGTTTTGTATTTTGATTAACAGAGTAATTCAAGTTTTTAATTTTATTTTAACTATTAACCAAAAGGGGAGGTTCCTTGTGGATCCAGTAAGAGCTACCCGAGACATAAATGATATTTGATAACTTTTGAATTTTTAGGGGTACAGGATGTGAAGTGATACGAAGGCTTTTAAAGAGGAATCGGTCAGCAAGGTATTGGCGTCGTAAATTAAGAGGGGGCTCACCACACTCAACCTGGAGAGCATTAATGGGCGAGGACTTCATACATCCTGCAATGGATCTCAGGCATTTTGCCTGTATGGCATCTAACTTTTTAAGAGTTGTCTTATTACACGGGGGAAACAAAAATACTCCATAGTCCATGTTACTTCTAATTAGGGCATTATAAAGCAGTTTCATGGTGTATGGGTGAGCCCCCCACCACACACCAGAAACTGCCTTAAGTATTGGGAAAAGCCTTTCTGTTTTTTTAATTATGTTAATTATATGATCAGTACCACTTAATTTTTGGTCAAGGACTACCCCTAAGAATTTTGTATTATCTACTACTGGCACCTGTTCACCTTGTATTATTATAGATATTGTAGGTGTAACTTTCTTTCTGGTAAATATGACTGTAGAACTTTTTTTGGGGCTATGTTAAGACCATGTTCAGAAAGCCATTCTTCAAGGGAATTTTTAAAGATATAATTAGGGAATTGGCAGCATCCTTCATATCAGGATCTGACACATATAATGCTAAGTCATCAGCATATTGTAGGAGAGCACAGTTATTATTTAAGCACCTATTCAGATTACAAGAATAAATATTGTACAATAAAGGACTTAGCACCGATCCCTGTGGCAAGCCTTTCCATACCATTCTGGATTCAGGTTCTTCCCCTGGTATTTTCAAAATTATCTATCTTGTTTTAAGTAGGTTGCAAATACACAGTATGATTTTACCAGGTATTCTCAGATCTTGCATTTTTTGCCTGAGAATGGAAATCAATACATTCTAAAAAGGCAGCAACTACTGAATGATTGCTACTGAAGGCTACTCTTATATCTGTAACTAGGGTTGCCACACTGTCCATGGTGCTAAGTCCTTTACGGAAGCCGAATTGATTGCCAGGCAAAATATTTTGGTTTTCTACAAATCATTCCAGTCTATTTTTCAAAAGGTGTTCGAAGATTTTTAAAAGGGTTGATGAAAGCGCTATTGGCCGGAAATTATTTGGGTCATCTGGATTTTTACCTGGTTTAAGAATAGGGATAATCAACTGTGCTCTCCAGGATTCAGGAATAGAGCCATGTTCAAAAATATGGTTAATTAGGTTTAGAAAATAAGTTTTACATTTAAGTCCCAAATTAGAAATACAAGAGTAGGGTAGGCCATCAATACCAGGGGCAGAATCATGAAGGCAAGACAGAACTGTTGTTAGCTCCTCTAAGGAGAAAGGTGCTTCAAGAGGATCAGATTGTGAAAGATTAAGAGGGATGGTAAAGTTAATTTCTTCACAGGATGGGGCAGAAGGGGGGGCTAGCTTATCCACAAATCTGGAGGCCATCTCCTTTGACATAACAAAGACTTTCTTCGGGGAAAAGTTTGATCTAAATTTATTTATCTTTCCCCACACCACTGAAGGTGGTGTAGATGGAGCCAAAGAAGCACAAAACTGTTTCCATCCTTGAGCCTTCTTTTTCCTGAGGAGACTTTTTGTCACAGCCATAATACGCCGGTACTCAACTAAATTATCTACATTCATATTATTATTAAATCTTTTTTCTGCTCTTTTCCTTGCTTGAATTGCTTCAGTGCAATCTTGATCCCACTAAGGCGGAGAAGGGATTTTATTTCTAGTTATATTTTTTAACGGAAAGCATTCATCGGCACTACATTTTAAGATATCTACAAATCTGTTGTAACACTCATCTAAACTATGATTGTCTCCTACATTAATAAATGAATCTGTCTTGCTTTCCATTAGTTCCATGTAGTGAGACCAATCTTGTGGTGTCTTTGGCAGCCTATATTTCAAAAGTGGAACTGTTTGTCTTTCTTGTATGTGTTGATGGGGCATCTTAACAATAATAGGGTAATGGTCACTGCCATATGTTGAATCAAGGCTATCCAAGTTAGTATTTTCTGTACTGTTGTTGTCTGTGAGGGCACATCCATTTTGGGAAGGAGAAAATGAATAATCTTTAACTAATAGGTTATGTGCTTCTTTGTTGTATCCGGGAACTATTGGGAGACGGGGTTCACCAGAAAGCGTCTGAACTTTTAAACATCAATAGGCAAAAGTAAGAGGCTTATGTAAATAAGAACAGAAAATGTACTCGTCCTTTCCAAAATAATGATCTGGTTTTTGTTAAAAAAAGCTCACAAAGAACAGGGAAACTAGATTCTGGCATGCGTGGCCCGTACCGCATAACTAAAGTACTGCCTTACAACCGTTATGAGCTGCAGCTGCTTGGCGGGTCTTATGGTAAGACCACACAAGCGACGACCGAATACATGGCCTCCTGGAAGGGCGAGTGGACTCCCGAGTCTTGCGCCGCATTCTTTGATGGTGAGTGAACATTGTATATTTTTGTGTATAGCTTGGACAAGCAAACTTAGTGCCTCTGTCATTGTAATTTTTTAGACAAGCGAACTTTGTGCCTCTGTCTTTGTGGATTTTAGGCTAGCGAACTTTGTGCCTCTGTCTCGTTTCAACAAGCGAACTTGGTGCCTCTGTTTCTGAGTTTTTTTAGACAAGCAAACTTTGTGCCTTTGTCGTTGTAGTTTTAAGACAAGTGAACTTAGAATCACTATTTTGTTTCGACAAGAAACTAAGTGGCTAACCCGACATGTGAACTGGCTGAATCTACCTTGGTTTAGTGCCTAACCAGCAAACCTACTATGCTTGTGCCGGTGCTAGTTTACCATTTACCACTTTGTGGGACCGAAAAGTACCATTGTGTTTGCCATACTTGTACCTCTGCCTACCTCTTCGAAAATATGGGCGTGAAGATACTGTTACTCGTATCCGTATAGTGATAGTTGTCTCAGAACATCAGAGGAGCCGTTTGCATTTTTGCTATTCTTTTCAGTTAATTACCTGCATTTTAAAGCTGTGAAATAAACACTCATTATTTGGAAAGGCAAATGTGGGCGAGTATATTGTACACAACGTTTATTGAGTTGCTATACTGCCTCCTTTTAGAACATGCGATCCTTACTAATAACTCTGACAATCGCAATCATGAGATGGCGTGAATATAACCCAACCGAACTACTAGCTGATAACATTAAAATGTCATTTGTCAGCTAGCTATGTTTGTATTTCACTCTGGCTACCTTAGTTGTGATGTGGTGTGATAGTTATCAGTATTTTCTCTTTGACCACGTCAATACATAATCTGCTTATTTAAAAGCAAATACTAACAATTTATAATTCTCGCTTACAGAAGGCACTGAAGATATCAACACTGGTGAGATCCTTGAAGACACACATTCTCGTACCCTCGAACCACCGGCAAGTGAAGCCAGTGTCTCCAAGGTGGTCGTGGACGTCCACTCGTCAGGAGAGGCCGTGTTAGCAGATAGCTCGTGACTTGGGGGCGTGGCTTAATATCGAACCATATCGACGTCATTAAGATGGGCGGGGAAGGGGCATCACGCCACTGAACATCGCCTAATGGCTAGTTGCAGGAGAAGCCTACATTCTACTGCGAGTCCTGACCAGATTAGACGCTCTTAGTCTGTTTTATTTTGCGGATATTTATTTGTAATTGTGAACCTAATAATTATAACAGAAGTTGGATAGGATTTTCGTGCTTATTCCCGCTTTCGTCATCCAAGTGATAGAAGTAATTTAATTGGTTGAACTAAAATTCGTTCCATTTCTAATTTTAACATTTTAGTTATTTTTATTTTACATTATTAATAACATTACTTTTGCAAAGCAAGAATGGTTAGTAGAAGACAAACACGTAATGCAGTCGCAGTAGAATTACAGTATCAGTTGGGTGTAATTTTGCAACGCTTGCTATTATTTCGGATGGCTTCACACGATTATGAAATACACATAATAAACCTTCCTCTTCAATCACTTTTTTAAAAAAACCGTGTCAACATCCGTTGCGTAGTTTTAAAGATTTAAGTAATACTAAGGGACAGAGGAAGCCACTTTGTTTTATACCATGATAGATTAGTAAATAATATATTGTCTTTGATACCGCTTCAGAGCAAAATGAGCAAAAAGCAAAATGTACACCAGAAGAAAAAAGTGCAAAACGCAGGATGTGCAAAAAGCAAAATGAGCAAATAGCAAAATGTGCACCAGAAGCAAATATGCAAAACGCAGAATGTGCAAAAAGTAAAATGAGCAAAACGCAAAATGTGCACCAGAAGCAAAACGTGCAAAACGAAAAATGAGCAATAAAGGCTTTTTTAATATCCAGCATTACTTTCAGAGAGCATCTTGTAAAAAAAGAGGGCTAAGCATATTTTTAAAATATTTTATTTAGAAAATACCTATCGTGTTTTAGCTTCTTTACTTAGGTTATACTAAAATAACATAAAAAAATACTTAAACTGTTAGTGTTACCGATGTATTTGCTTTTTTCCCTGTTAATATTATCCTTCCGAAATCCTTACGTTCGATTGTGAAAGAAAATATGAACGCCTGGAAAAAGGTGAGGAGCAAAAGCACGGATGTAAGGGGCCGCTATTTTTAATTCACTTTTGTTTTGAATATCCGCGGGCGTGCACGCAAGTCGCGACCTTAAACAGTGAAATTTAAATTAAACCAATTCGCCGCGTGTGCTTGTGCAAATCTTGAAGAAAGCAGTAAGAAGAAAGACAGGTCAGTCGAATTCCCTTATTACCGCATTCTTTCGGCATCGAACCTTCACCTGAAGATGTATGGTCAACCGCAAGTCTGTTGATACAGACTTTTATTTTCTTAATTTCGCATACCGCTGTTCAATGGTGCAATTCCCTTACGTATCAGTTAGTAAAATGAAACTTAACACAAACTTCTTACACAAATAATTCGCTTCAAACCAATTCGCCTCCTATACTTATTAAAAAAAACAAATTCCTAAGTGTAGTGCTCTATGTCTATCCCTGGATAGACTGTTACTCGTACTAAACTACTAAATAATCCTATGGTCTAAGATCCGAACCTAAGTCGACCTTCACCGAGCTGATAATAGAATGAAATGTATTTTATAATAAATTTAGTATATCACAGAATATATTAAAAATGGGTTGCCTAAAAAAATCCTGGACAGAGTATTTTTAATTATTTTTTAAAAAAAGATTTTTCATGAAATGTTGCAACATAATGATATTAAGAAAATCTTATTCTGACGTAAAATATAAACCATATAGAATGTGCAGACGTTGGGTTGCCTATTATTTACCTGGGGAATCTACTGGGTTGCCAGGTATAAACAGGTATGTCGATATCGGTTACTTTCACTGATTGGATAATAGAATAAATTTTATATGAACGTAAGCGCTGTTTTATTGCGAACACATTGATACAGGGTTGCCTGCAAAAAAATAGCTGCTAATATAGGTTGCCGAATTTTAAAGATTTAAATTTCAATGCTTGTGGGGAAGTGAGTGACAGAGAGTTCCGAGATAAGTTACAGTGTAATAATAAAGGACCCAACATTGCCGTGTTGTCTGGTGGGACGCTGAATACAAGATAGTGCGCATGCACACTACGGATACACTAAGGAGGGTAGAGGTAGCTCTACTACCCTCTGTATATTAAAAATACGCGTTATTTTGGAGCAACTATAATTTCAATTGCACAAAAAAAAATTAAATGCATAGCAATCAATAAATAAATATAAATTCATGCGCACTTTCTTGTATTCAGCGTCCCACCAGACACCACGGCAATGTTGGGTCCTTTATTATTACACTGTAACTTATCTCGGAACTATTTGTCACTCACTTCCACAAGCGTTGAAATTTAAATCTTTAAAATTCTACTTCGATCGTGAGGTCTGGCACTCGATACTCTCTGCCTACCCCGTAAGGGACTTGGCGTGAAGATATGTATGTATTACGTTTGGTAGGTAAGTTACGTGTCGAAATCTACGACACTTTTGGTCTAAAAAAGTGTTTCTCTTAATTACCAATAGAGGTGTTGTTCAAAGTTTTTATACGAATAATTTACAGCGACAGCAGCTAGTACAAACTTGATAAGACGTAAACTCATGGTGATGGCTCTATTTCGCAAATTGCAAAATGTGTACTTTTTAAAATCGTTTCCGAATTTACCCACGTTTTTTTTATTTTCTATGAGTTTTACTCCATCTCTCGGGTCCCATAGAAATTACTCAAACAGTCTAATGGTAAGTAACAATGACGATAACACCTGGATATGTGTGACACGAGATTGAAAATTGACAGTAATCATCACTATAGATAATATACTATGACCATCACTGTAGTCGTTGATCTTCGACGTCACAGTCAGATGTCATTTTGACTCCGTCATCTGACGATAGAGTCGCTGCTGTTCATACTATTTTGACATTATTTTGACTGTGCACCCATGTGTCTGTAGTTATTGACGCGTTTAACACATCGCCATAAGATGGTTCGATTTTTATTCTTATGAGTACTTTTATTATAATGATAACCACCATATAATAAGGATGGTTTACCTTTTTGGTTTTTTCTATAATTATTAATTCATATATTAGTGGAAAATATTTATTTTGTCAAAAACTGAATAAGGATAATTTCAATGCAAATTATTTGTTGACACTGACAATGAAAGTAAATTATGTATTGATCACAGATTATACCCCTAATGGTATTGATTATGTATTAATTATTTTATTGACACTCAAAGTGACAAGTGCCAACACTATCGTGGATGCCGATGTGGATGCCGATATTTTCTAAGTAAAAGATTTTAAAAATGTACTTGGCCCTCTTTTTTACAATATGCTCTCTAAAAGGGAGGATTATGTAGCAAAAAAGAGTCAGTGGAACTCATAGTTTTAATATGTAAAAGATCAACAAAGAGAGAAGTCCTTATCAGGTACAAATTGCCTTAGAGGAACAGAGAGAGAGAGTCAGGTACCTATGTGCCAATATTTACGCGAGTAATAGCTCATAGTGTTCCTGTCATAGTGCATCGTTGTGAATTTTGTGAATTATTTTCATAATCTTACTATTTAACTGGAATAAAATATAAAGGCAATTACGATGTCGTGTTCTGTAAGCGCTTGTGATGTTACAAAACGTTACAATCCTAATAAATACACATTTCATAGGTAAATACAACTTTGACATTAGAATATTTAGAACTGCGTTTTGTTAGTTTTTTGCTACTTATCTGCTCAGAAGAGGATTTTTACAATATATTTATTTGCATTGTTTTATTTATAAAAGTATTTTGTACCCTTAAACGGCATAAGCAAAGATATTAATAAATATGTAAAATAATAAATTGTTTGTTTACGCTAGGGCTTGACAACGCGGTGACGTCCTAAATATCGATGAATGTCAACCAAAGAGTATAAATATATAAATAACCTACTCTTCAGCAAGAGATTTCAACATTGGTTGTTTAACCAACTTGTGTTTCGAAAAATACATTTCTACTTAAGACTGAGATGCGCTAATACGTAATCTTTTTATGAATACTTGATATTATTAAGTTTAATCATAAACGCATTCACTGCCACCAACGCCTATACTTACGTGTTTTCGTTACTTGCGTCCAGT
>NJDC01002394.1:0-53090 GCA_002245475.1 Calephelis virginiensis
AGGACAATGGCACGCTCGACATATGTCAACTGTGCCATCCGTCATGATGTATTTCCGATAGTTATTCGTCTTGACAGCCTCGTCAGTAAATGCACAAGCAAAACCTTCGGTTTCACCAAAGAGGTCACCTAATCGTAACCAAGATACGGATGCTAGTGTATTGATACACTATTGATATATCAGGCCCATAAAGAACCTGATAAAATCGACCACGTAGATCTTTGCTCTTCCATACATTCAAGCGATCCTGAGTACTAAGTACCACCGGTTTATGCCAGTTCTCTTTACCTAAGGATAGCGGAGTCAGTCCATTGTCCACTGACACTACATCACGATGCATCTCACACTCAACGTGTAGGAAATATTCTCTAAGATTGTATACTTCACGGTTATAAAGGTTTTTGGCATCAAGGAAGCCACGTCCTCCACATTTCCGAGGAATATACAATCTCATCACAGATGAGCGTGGAATATGCATGCGATATGTTGTCAATAGTTTACGGACTCTTCGGTCCAGGGTGTCTAGCTCTGTTTGAGTCCATCTTAATATGCCAAAGGTGTATAATAAAACAGGCATCACCCAGCTGTTGAAAGCGCGCACCTTATTACCACCTGACAAAAGGGGGTTTTCAACTCTTTTGTCAAGCGACCAAAGAAACGTTCTATCACCAGCTGTTTAACTTCCCGATCTAGTATACCTAGACGCTCTGGCATACCAAGATATTTGTAAGATTCGGTTTCGGAGAGAGATCTGAGAGACATTGTCTCTGAAAGTTGTAAATAGTCGCTCTGTACAACCTTCCCTTTCTGCACATGTACAACCGCACATTTATCTACGTCAAACTCCATCCTAATGTCACTACTAAATGTCACTAAATCTTTATTATTATTATTGTAAAAGGATCTTATCTACTACCTAGCGTGACTATATCAACAAGTATTCTTCGTAAATACAATAGTTAGTCTTATTTGAATAAAGTAATATAATTTTTGATCTGATGATGTGTAATATTCACATTGCATATGACTTAACCTAAAATTTAACCTAAACCACCTTTTACTTTCATTGTTATAACTGAATTTTTAAGTTGAGACTATAAATGAGCTCTGTTTTTATAATAACGATCTTGGTTGATTTAAGTAAGTCAAGTTTTTGATCTGAAGAAGTTAAACAATTACTTCGACACAAGAATTAAGATGTAAAATAAGCCTTTATTTTGCTAATTCCGCGTAATTAGCAATTAATTAGCTTACGCGGAATTAGCAAAATAAAGGCTTATTTTACATCTTTTATAATGGATTTCCGCAAAGTAACGCCTGATTCAATAAAATATCACAAGAATTAAGCTGAAATGAGTAACTGATTTATTTAGCTAACTATGATAGAACTATGAGATTCCTTGAATCCACAAACGAACTTTACTGACATAATAGGGTTTCATGCTTGCATGGAACAATATATAAATGAAACTAACTAACCAGCCTTTATAAGACCTGTAGAGTACTTTATAGACGAAACTAAGACAATTTAACAAAATTCTCTTATTCACAGTAGTCATGATGTTGTCAGGCTCATATGGTATCATGTTGTATGACCACAATAAACAAGATCTTGGTTAAAATATACATTTTTTTTCAGTGATGTTGATAAAACATTAGCCTATTAACTCCGTTGAAACAATAGGGTTGTCATGTTTTTGTTTATTTTAGTATGAAGTACTGATTGATAAAATTAACGGTAAAAAAATTTCGTACTTTACAAATAATATAAGTAGGTTAATTCCAGAAGAAGGTGAATACGCTACTGACATTTTTGAAAAGATCGCGAAAACAAATTACAGCGTGACCACTCGCCTTAACGAGGTACTCGCTAGTGCAACACCGCAAAAACCGCTTAGGGACCTCTTCGATACACATGTTTGTGTGATTGTGCCGTATCGAATGTTTGACATTTAGTTTCCATACTGTTTCATGTTTGTACAGTGACGGACGCTACCACAAAAAAAATGTAATATTAAAATTACGACTAGGTACTTATCTCTTTTTTTCATATTTATTTAGTAAAAAACGCCGTAGTTATTGAGTTACGATTTTTTTCATAATTAAAAATAATATGTACACAGATATTGCTTGCTTGCATATACAGGGGAAAATTTTAAAAATACTACAAATAGAAAGTGGATGTACGGAGCACGTTATTTATTCGTTTTCATTAGTAATTTTACGATTTTAAATTAATATAAACTCTTGACTTTCCGTTTGTCGCATTTTTTCTATTTCACCCGGTATATGAAACAAAAAGTATAATGATACTTCGCATAAGATCTAGATAATTGCTGAAATATTCTGTCCATTTCGCGTTGAACGTGATCTCGAGAGATTAGACCGATACCTACCTTTTTAAAACCTTTTAACGGAATACATTTCCAAGTTCTGCTTTTTATAGGTCTTATATTTTTTTACATTTTTGTAGAAAAAACGTCTATTTATTATTTTAAAAAAAGGTTACGGATTTTTTGTTATAGTAATTTTAATTATATTAATCGTACAGAATAGAACTTTTTAACGAAGCTATTTGTTTACAACCACCGCCTTATCTATTTCTGCCGCCATAACGTAAATGCTTGCCGTGTTCCGGTTCAGAGGATAAGGTAGCCGATAAACTTACTTTTGCTCGAAGCCTAGCATCCTGGCCTCAGATTGGCAATGCACCATTATCACCTTTGGTGTCTCTAGGTGGCGTGAATTTCTTACCATCAGGAAATTCGTCTGCATGTTTGCCTTAAAATATCATAAAAAAAAGAAAACCTGGACTAACACGGGGAAAATTATTGCATAAAATAAAACTTGTTATTAATCAACAATCACTACCCTAGGCCGGCGACTGTTAACTCTACATTATTAAGGAATTTCACTTTGTACTAACCCAGTGCATATTAAATTCATTATCAAGAATACAAAACTTAAATGCATTATGTCATTTGTATGGATTCCACGTGCTGATTCTGTTTTATGTAAGCCCGTGTGCAGATGTTGCAAATATTTGATGGACAATATTGATGATTGACAAAATTGGTCTTGGTCTTGTTGCCTTAATATACATAATTGTTTGCAAAACCATAATATAAAATATATAATACTCCCCATGTTGGTGCGGACCCCTGTGCGGAATAAACTATCTGCTTTCCTGCCATGCGAGCTAAGATCAAATTAGTCATCACCAATAAGACCGATTAACAAAAGTAGTATTGGTCTTGTAGCCTTAATCTTCTTCTTTGCAAGACCATAATATAAATACATTACTTTTTACAACGTGTTGGGGCGGATCTTCTGTGCAGAATAAACTATCTCTTACCTGCAAAGCACCTCGCAAGATGAGACCTAATATTAAATTAGTCACTACCAACAAGACCACTAAAAAAAGAAAGACCACTAGAGTGCTATGTTTCAACCCGACTCGGTAGGAATCCAGCTGTAGCTGCCGCAAAAATGTCAATTTCGTGGTTCGGTCTAAAGGCCACGCAATCGGTCTCCTACATCAAGAGAGCCGTATGCTTGTTCACACATAAAAAATATGATCTTTGAAAAAGTAAAACTAGAACCAATTTTGCACAAGTAATATTGGTGATATACAAATATAAATTCTTACATAAACTATATCAATGTATATTCATACAATCATACTTGACAAGAATAATAAATCAGGGCTTGCCAGCAAACTAGAGAGGTTCAAATAAACTCTTTTGGAGAGAGGTGAAGAAGTCTTGCATTTGTTACTATACTTCTACAATGAGTGAAATTAAATCTAAGAGTGGTAATATGTTTTCAAGCTCTGATGACGTTTTTAGACGGTAGAGTGAATTTTATGGAGATACATATCAATATACCCAAGAAGCTGCCGCGGGGTTAAGTACTTAAATGACTCAGAAAGACACAGGCATGTGATAGCATTATTATTGAAGAATTAGAAGTATGAAACATGGTAAGATGATCAAGCTTGGTGGTCCTGCGGTTCAGAATTTTTTCTGGGTCCCTTGTAACAAAGTTGGTCGACCTAGGTTTGTACTTATAGAATTTTTGAGGCATTTTACCGGATTATGGGATAGATACGTCCCAAGTACGTGCCTCAATGTCTATGTATTTAGATAGCAAGTAATATGTGCGGGTGGACAGCAACATATCGCTTTGGTTTGATGTTAACATGAACATCAAGCAGGGCTATTTGTTATCAGCACGCTTGTTTCTCTTGTATTTGGACAATTGACTTCAGAGGTTAAGATCTATGAATATAGAAATATGTATGGGTGACCAATTGGTGACCTGCCTGCTTTATGCAGATGGTGCTGTATCTCATGGCTCTACGACATATGAGATGCAAACACTACTCACAGTTATAAAAAGGGATTGCAAATACTTACATTTGAATGCAACGAAAACTTTGAAAGAGATGTAGCCAGAACGGATGTACAAGTCTTAGTAGTTGAGGTAGTGCTGGAATAAGTGTATGAAATTGTATATTTCATTTTGCTTCTAGCAGATATCTGGAAAACAAAGTATATGCAGGGAATAGTGTAAACGGAGAACTGGGTAAGTAATTTCAAAGCGAGTCATGTGCGTGTGGGTCAATTTTGTGCTTACCCCAACGTTGATGTTAAGAAGGGAGAGTTGGGTATGTTAGGAAAAGCATGAGCGCATTCACAACAGTGAGATCCGAAAAAATGCGTTTGAAAGGGGGGGAAATGAGGAAGGCGTTCGATTTTGTGAAAAGAAAGATCAAAGATTGACAAAACAGATATACAATGCAAATGTGGATGGATGTAGATAGCCGGGGAGACCTCAGCTGTCATTCCACAAACAAGTATCTCGGGTATTATCCGAGGTGATATGAAGAGTCTCCGTAACCAGCGGGTTTGTTTGAAAAGGGTAATGAATACGGAGGAAACCAGAAAAGTATGCAAGGATTGTGAGATTTGGTACTCGATACTCTCTGCCTAACTTGTAAAGGACTTGGCGTAAGAATGTGTATGTATGTATGCATACTAACATTACAAATGCGAAAATACGTCTGTCTGTCTGTCACTCTTTAACGATTTTGATGAAATTTGGTATGCATGTAGCTAAAGTCCCAGTTCAAGCTTAGGCAATTTTTTCAAGGACACACATAGCCAGCAAATTATAATTTTGTCTGAGCCTCGATGTCATGTCATGAGACGACACTCTTCCATCTAACATTTACAGCGAATAGCGAAGTTTCCCATTTGCTAGTAAAAACAAGTAACTCGTCGAAAAAACGTCACGTATTTGAGATAAAAATAGTTGTTTCTAGTTGAGCTCACCGCCTCGGGGTTGTACGGATGTTGGTAACAGTGCGAGTTACGTTAATACGAGTTTGTAAAAAAAATAATCTATTTCGTAAATTTTTGTCGGATTAAATAACTGTACAACTACTACTGTACGGATTAAATAAAATACATAAAATCACATAAGCATTGTAAGTCTGCTTAGCCAATCCTTTATCTGTCATTATTTCCACATTAACAGTATATTGATTTTCTTAAAAACTTTATTGTCTGAATTTTATTCTATCTACATGTTTGTTTCAATTGGTGGTTAATTGAAACTATATAAAATTTTAATTTAAATTTTTCGAATGTTTCCCGCAACAAAAAAATATATTTAAGCTCCGGTGAATTTCTCATAAATATCTGGATTACATAAAGTTCGAAAACATTATTCTTGTGATCCTATAATATATCTTGCTTTTTGTAACAACATTAAATTCATGTTCTCGTGATGATTATGAAAACCCTTCTCTTCTAGCGTACCCTATTATTATCTAGTACCTTATCTCAATATATTGTCAATAACTTTAAAAAAATGAGTACGTATCTTACACCCTTATCCTTGAAAACGTAGACAGGAGTATAAACAGGACACAATTGAAGGAAGTTATGTAATATCTGTTGCCATAGGTTACGTATCGAATACCCGATGGGCAGTGAATTTAGCTTTTTGTAAAACAAAAACATTTATAGAAGAATCAATTTGTTATAAGTAATTGTCTTACATACTTTGTACATTTTAAAATAATACTGTTACAACGACTCAGTTGTCTAGTAGTACGGTGTTGTCTTCTTGAAATCTTAGGTTCGATTGCCGTTTTGGATAAACCAAATGCGCTATTAAAAATTTAATTTATAACTTAAATATCGTCGCCCGAGATTCGATAATTGCTTAGTAGGCTACAGGTTTTTCAAATACCCTAATGTGGGACATAGTATTTACGGCTAGTCGTGGATACATTTTTGGGAAATCGGGTGCCTAAATTACATGTTTGAAAATAAAAATCCATAACATATTACATTGATTATATTTTGTCCTTATGAGTATATAGTATTATAAGTGTATGTAAAATGTTGACATAGGTATATATGTGTAGCATCTCAAAAGCTAGGAAAAATACAGTATTTTAATGAAAGCTAGATGGATTTATTTGATACGATTTATTCTAATTTTAGATGACACAGTTCACAATCGCCCGGCACAGCCCTCGCGACGATGAAAGAAAACCACACAACCAAAAATGCTTGTGTTATCCCGGAGACGGACTGCCTAATTCCTAAATCTGGTTGAGTTTGGCAGAAAACAGCATTTCACATTGAGAGGCAGATAGTCTATTTTACCGGAGGAACTCGTACTTACTGGTAGAAATTATTTTATTGCCAAGTAATCGTCATCGTAGCTGGGTCGTAGCAAAATGTATAACTCTCCTTGTGTATGTCTTGAGTCTACAATCTCGTACTCGTAGCTACTCGTATCTCGTAGTCAATCGTAGCAGTTTGAATAATACCATAAAGGGTTAATAAGTAGATATAAATCTCACTTAAGTATATCAATAATTGCACATTTTTTTCCTTTCCATCATGGGTTGAATACCTAAATTAATAACTGACTCAAAAAGGATTGTCAATTAATTAGTTAATTTTTATACTATTTCTGCACGATATCTCCGACAATCATTATTTTGATGTTTTTTTTAATAATGAGTGCAAAATATAATAGGTTACATTTAACAATAAATGACATAGAATTTGAAGTCGATTTATTGAAAATAAGCATTTATAGAAGGAATTTAAACGCTTGTTACTTGTGTCGTACAAATTTATTCATGTACAGAATTCAAATGACGCAGAGACCGCAACGGTATAACTATTGGTCATGTAGTAAAATATGTATATAACATAATTATCCGATACGATACATACCTACGTGAACGCGAAGCAGTAGAATAGACTAAATTAGTACTTCAGGTCGCCATTCAAACTGCAGAGTGGGCCGATGAATTGAATAACATCAAATTATCAGGTCCCAGTTAAGAAGCCAAACATGTAGCGGTATATTACTAAATTATAATTAATTCATATAGCGGTATTTGAGTATTATAAAAAATATAATCTACAAAAATAAGTTGAAATTCATACTAAGGTTTCATTTAACTTTGTGTAACATTTTTTTTCAATGTTAGTCCGGGTCCGTTGAGTGTAATAGACCATCTGCCTCTCTGCCGGGCGGCTTGTAAGAAGCCAGTAACGATTGAATAAAATCGGGCTATAAAAACTGCTCGAATTTAAAGTGGTAGAGTATTATGAAAAAACTTGGCCGAACAAGGATCTTGGCCTTTCCTATTCCTTCAACCATAATGACTCTATCATGTTTCAATCCGGAGAGTAGGGTAGGCGATAAATTTTGCACAACAGGCCTAGCATTCCAGTACAATAACGTACCTATAACATCTATGATATCTGTAGACCACGGTTGTCTTTTACCATCAGGACAGCTGTGTGCGTGTTCGTTTACCTATAATATAAAAAATGAATGTCAGCAGATCCGGTTGATTTGTTTCATTGATATATAAATTTGGTCTTGTATTTATATTTCAATAATTTTACATCCCGCGTAGTGAAATGAGTAATCAAAGAAATAATCACCATTTTGCGTTGTCATCGCAGCACGCCTGAACTCTTTTATTTTGCGTTTGTCAGACACGCTTTATTTAATATCCAGTATTTAACTATGTATTACATACGTTACACGCCCACTTGCACATAGTAATCCCCTTTCCATTTTAAAGTTAACTGTCCATTCCGTAAAGCGTAAACATCTACGAAAAACCGACTCCAATTTCATTGCTGAGAATTGTTATTTGAAAGGTATCTCATGACTCCAGGTGGGCACAAATTCGATCACGATCACGTTTTTGAGATATACTTAATAGTGTATTATTATGTAATGTAAGTTTTATTCAATTGTAGTTGTATAGCTAGTGATGCTGCAAAACCGTTTGGTTTAGGTTATATTAGGAAAAGTTTAATAGATAACATCAAATTAATGTTTGTCAGTTAAGGAGTCGGTTAAAAATTTAAATCATTTTGTGGTCTTGTCAAAACACTCTAAAAACTAAGATCAGCAACTATAATATATCTTCAGTTATACAGTTTAGGGGTTGGGGTTGTTAACTACGGACTTTTCTCTCCTGAAAGCTTTGTGGATATTTATTTAGGTTAGAAATGTACGCTACTGCCTACTGATCATTTATTATTGCAAGCTTAGCAAATCGAGGGTATTTGTACATTATGATACCTATAGTGTCGCGAGTTTATTAGCAGATGTTTTATACTGTTCCTATCATTTTATTTAAGGTATAAGTTAAAGCAATATCACACTATCTGTGCCCAAGCAGATATCGTTTTTCAACCTGAAAGAAAGTTGTACCAGTTTAAATCTGTATAATAATAAATATAAATTTTATTAAATAAATATCCTGAAATGTGTTCTAATTTGGCTCCAATTTTGGGGTCATGAATCAACCAACGGATGACTTAAGGGAGGGAGAAGAGTAACTACAGGAAAACGTGCTACAGAAATGACAGTCTTTAATAATGTAAAAGGTTACTGTGCCTGAATTGGCGTGAAAAGTATGTATCACAGGGTTAAATACAAGATATTAAATAAAGCGTGATAAATGCAAAATATGAGTTTTATTGTTTCAAGTCAGAATCGGAACATAATGGAACAACAAAAGATAATAAAGGCAAATGATGTGACAGTCACCGCAGTTGCAGGAGCAGCCACAAACAATTTCGAAATGATAAGCTACGAGAAAATCAGGCCTACAAATAAAACATTTTATTTTTGGGAGGCCAATTAGAAAACGACAACTGGCTCACAGTTGATAGAATATAAGGTACGAGTATGTTAAATAAAATGTAGCCTCAGGGGAAGTGGTAAGGAGACGGGCCATTTGAAGCCCTAACAAGGACAGTAAAAAATGATACTCGAAATGCTTAAAAAGTAAATAGAAGGCGAAAAGGTGCTAGAAATTACTAGGAGACCGAAAGGTCTAGTGACAATTTATTTTGTAAACTTTAGTAATTAGAAATTTGTAATATAGTAGTATGAAAATAGAATAATGAACTAGTTTTAATGCCTAAATTACTAATACAAATCAAAAATTTATTGTAGAAAGTACAAATAAAATTAATTGATTGTGTCTAGAATGAAATTCCACCAAGCACTGATGACAAGAAGCACAGTAACTATGTTATTATTATCAATGAAAGCTTTTCACAATTATTCTCCTCTCACCAAATGGAAAGATAAGTAGTATTCGAAAGTAGGAATTTACCGACACAAACGATGCTTATTAACTTTTACTTTAAATGTGTTCACATTGTAATGGTCTGGAAATACCTTTTTAGGCTTAAAGTTCCAATTTTGATCATTCGAAAAATAAAAATGAACAAAATGTTTATGTTCATGTGCAGGAGACACCAACACGGGAGATACCTTACAAATCAGTCATACAATACTTGAAGCATGTTTCATGTGTCAAAATTTTAACTCACTCAGCTATTTGTTACCTTGCAGTACAATAGAGGTGAATATACAATCGTGGCGCGATAATTGCACAAGCAAAATCTTTTATTGAAACTAGCAATTGAGTGTTATTTAACCCTCTAAAGTTGTTTTTGCTCTAAGATCCAAACAAAACTTTACTTTTTAATATTAGTATGGAAGTATGGATTGTTCACTAAACGGTGTGCACTTAGTTCTGAATGAGAGCTGAATATTTCCAATAAATCTAAAGCCGGTAGGAAAACAAGAACGCGGGACACACCTGGTACATTTGTTCAACGTTGGCCCGAGCCAATAGGGAGACATGCCAACATTCACGTACTATGAACCGTACAACGGAATTTATTTATTACTAACTGCCCCCCGGCTTTATCCATATTTCATAGTTAGTTAGGTCTGTGCCAGAAACCACTAAGTCGGACTAAATGAAACCTTGCTAATTTCAAATGGCTAATTGTATGAATTGCTAGTCCACTCGGCGAACTTCGTATTGCTTGACACAATCTGTTTCAAAAGTTTGTGTAGCATTGGCATTTAACATTTTTTTTCGAGTTTAAATGCAATCATCCTGGTTTTTCTATTCATAAGAACCTTTGACTTTGATTAACACAACAAGAAGAATGAGCAAAATTAGTTTATCCGTTCAGGCACGATGTGATGATTACGCGGTATGGGGATTCATTTTTATTTAACTGCTGACATTCCAAAATTACATATATTTGTATAAAGTATAACTTAAAA
This sequence comes from Calephelis virginiensis, assembly GCA_002245475.1. Taxonomy (NCBI): domain Eukaryota; kingdom Metazoa; phylum Arthropoda; class Insecta; order Lepidoptera; family Riodinidae; genus Calephelis; species Calephelis virginiensis. Next base: position 10,657 of record NJDC01002394.1, read on the forward strand.
AATGTTTTAATGTCTGCAAATAATTCTAAATTTATCAACAAAATTATAATATTCCAGTATCTGAAACATAATTTTATTTGTGATCCGGTACATACATATCTTCGCGTCAACTCCCTTGCGGGGAAGGCATATGTGTAAGATACATTTTGTACTTATGTAGTTTATGTATGTAACCAAGCAAACGTTACCAAATTCCCGAAAGTAATAAAAAAACGGATTATCACATACACGGTTACATTACTAGTACACGGTTACCTATTTTTACAACTGAAACACCACATTGATGAACACTGACATTTCAGCAATCTTTACAAGAAGCCAACCGAAGGCTGAAATTTAAGTCCCTTTTGTCGATATAATTTTATCAGCTACCGTGTTATGCAAATAGAACTAGACAATTGCAAAAATTTCTAGTCAATTGAAAGAGTATGATTCTAGTCTGACTACCTACAGGCTGTACAAGTATATAAATCATTGCTTGCTTACTAAAACTTTTTCTTTACGTTATTATTACATTTATAAGGCCTGGTGGCATAACTATAATAAATAGTGATAAATCGATGTACTACATGTGCAAAAAACTGCTGCTGTCTTATGTAATCCTACTTTTATAGCAACAATGTTCACCATTAGTGAATGTTCACTGATTCATTAATAGCTGAATGACACACGAAGCTTTGTACCCAATCTTCATAAAAAAAAACTACAAAAACGCATTTGCTGTACTGGTTGATGGTATTTATATATTCAGAATCTTCTGTTTATTCGCTGTCAATTAAGCTGTCAAATACTACGAGGTACAGTTCCGCAACAATTTGCCCTTTTTGGAATCAGGGCATCACCTGTTCATACCCTCATAACCTATGTAATATAAATTTTTGTATTATTGTATTTTGGCTTGTATCTGTTATAAACAACATCTGTTTAAAGTATATATACTTAAGAAAAAAAAATCTTCACGCCTATATCGCCAAAGTGATAGGCAGAATCAAAGACAAGGCACCCACGACTAGCCGAAGACACTTCCCACAATGTGATAGGTGGCAAGCCTAACGCTAACCGGACACATATCCAATCCCGGGCAACACTACTTTTATTATAAAATTGAACATACACATTTTCTTTTCTTTGTTGCCTAGCCCGGGGATTGAACCCGGGACCTCAAGAAGTCAAGTGGACCGCTAGAACACAGAGGTTGTAGATAATTAAGCATTAGGATTTTCACATTTATGACTTACTAGACATTACGCGCGCGTAACCGGAAACAAAAATATTAATAAAAATTACGAATAGTTTAATAAGTCTCGATTTGTACAAACAATAAAAAATATGAATGAATTTTTCGTAGATAAGATTGAACATTAATATATTTTTGATTACCTAATTGTATTTTTTCAAATTTAATATAATCACAGAATTCTTGGTTGCCGAGAAGTTTGTTTCGCCGCTTCATTTCTTGACTGACTAGGTTGGGAACAGCAGTAATTCAATTTGTTTTAGTATTAAAATCGGTGTTTCTCTGCAAGATATCATCCGTAATTCGGTGATCCGCAAGAGAACGAGAGTAACCGACATAGATCAGAAAGTCAGCAAGCTGAAGTGGCAATGGGCAGGCTACATTGTTCTCAGAACCGACAACCGCTGGGGAAGAAAGGTTCTAGAGTGGAACGTCCAACGCCACGTCCTCCGCACCGGAGGACGTGGCGTTGGACGACCTCCCACCCGGTGGACTGATGATGTGGTCAAAGTCGCTGGATACCAGCTGCTGGTTACCGTTACTTATGGCTCTCTTTGGGGGAAATCCTCGGGCTGAAGATGATGATGATCATGATAAAAATGTTTGTATTTCATATTGTGGTAAAATATATCGCGTTGGAATAGTTAAATATTTTGTAACCTATTCCGCAAGTAAATAAATTTTAATACATAACCCGTACTAACGTTAAACCATAAAAAGTGTTTTTATGTCTGTGTTTGTCTACGCTTCATAACGACGTTATGGCATAGTTATTATTGTATGTGGATTATAAGGATGATGAGTGACATAGGTAACTTTTCATCCGATATTTGAAGAGGTACTCGGGTTAAAACTAAATGACTTTAATAATATAAGTAACTACATTATTCTACTAGCAGGCGAAAAGATCGTCACAACCCGGTGCCAATAAAAAATCTAAAATATTAGTAGTTTAATATTGAAACCATGAAATTGCATTTTTAGCGAAAGTCCCTAAAGTCGGCGTAATGCGTGAGTAGCACGATAGCGAGTTAGAGAACAAACTAATCAGAATGCTCTCTTCATAACACGGAACGCAAAAGCCAGAGGGGTGAACAAAGCATGTATTAATTTATCTGCTACTAATGTCACTTGCACAATGTTCAGAAATATGTAATAGATCACTAGCTAATCTGCAATTGTACTGCCATACAAACTTTTTATATAAATAATTTCGCTTTGTTTGAAGTACGAACGACTTATAAATTATTTACGTATTTAGCATTCGAAATTACTAAAATGATGATGATTAAAATGGGATGGTTGTGATAGATGCGTAAAGTTTACACTTAATGTATTCTTAACGCGAACTCAAAGAATACAAAAACTATAAAACTAAGTCGCTTCCTCTGTCCCTGTGTGTAAAGGGATTATATGCTTAAATCGTTACGACTACGCAACGGATTTCGATGCGGTTTTTTCAATAGATAAATTGATTGAAAGCCGCTAGTAACATAATACAAACACACTAAAGAACGCCGAGAAAATTTATCTTACAATACAATAGAAATATACTTCCACTTTCTTTAGCATACTTATGAGTTTGTCAGTATGCTGACAGTTGAAAAGCACTTACTAGAAGTTATTAGTTTATTTTGAAGAGACAAACAAATAGATATCTGTTATTTAAGTTACCGTCCAATAGATCAGAAAGCAGGATAGAATATTTAAAATGGAAAAGTGATGGTTTATTGACGTGCGTGCAAACGTTTTACAACCTTAGCAGAATATAATAATAATAATTTTGTTATGTTTTTTATGTTTATATTTTTAATATTTTTTTTATCTATATTAAATGTATAGACGTAGAAAATAAGAGGCATTAAAAATAAATGATAATAATAATAATATAGAATATTAATTACCAGGTGTAGGTACTTTCTGTACAACTTTTGCTCGCGTGCCTAGGAAATACCTAGAAAACCTTGAGACTGCCGTAATAACTTCAATCTAGATACTTAATCTAGCATTTTGAATACTAATAACTAATATTAAGAATTTGTGCCCTGATCAAGTTACATTTTTCACATTTGACTAAAGTATATTTTAAATATCTCGTCCTACTTAGCTAATCAATACAAATACTTAATAGCCTTTTTCTATCTAAAGTAAAGTAATAGCTCAAATTGGAATGATTTTGATTAAACGTATAATCATACAAACTTGACCTCATTCTATACTGGATCTAAGCTCACTAAGCTAGTTCATTCGAAAAAGACAATAGTGCTTATACAGGCAAATCCTAGAAACAATGCTAGCAAAGACGCAAATATAACTTGTAGTTTTAGTTGTATTACTGATTAACGATAAATATAATTTTAAGTATTAAACATAGCGATGTCACGACTCCATTACTTGGTAATAAATTGATCTAGTAACAAACTTTAGTAAATTACATCCCTAATGAAGTCAGTCAGTCGCGGATGTCGTTTTTCAATTTTAAGCGTTAACCAGCTTACTTAGGCAACAGGATCGGAACCAGATCTTTTATTCGTTAATAAACCATTAACGTTTTTGGTGCCAATAGGCGATTTATATATTACTTACCATGAGAAACATTGTCTGTTTGTACGCTACATGCTTGAATCACTTAAAAAAATAATTGAAGTAAAGGCAGAAGGAGAGCTAGAGTGAGACCCACAAAAAAGTACACCCCAATTCAGATATAAAGACAAAAGTTAAAATTGAAACAGAAAGCGGAGATAAGGTAGAAATGGAAATTACTTGACCGGAAAAAGAGATATACTTAAATACAATAAGAATGCGAATATTATATGAACTAAAAGTACAATCAACGACAAAAGTAAAGTAATTCCAAAAATGTGGAAATAAGAAAACTAGCTCAAATACCGCGTATATGCTAAACTCTAAATCGATATCTGTACGGCGGAGCCGTCCTTCTGTTCGCAAGTCCAAGGTTAACTTATATTTTTTAGATCCAGAAGTGTTCAATGCCACAACTGCCGCAGGACTAAATCGGTCACTAAATTAGGTCCCTTTGCTCACGCAAACGCCGCATTTTTATCAGAATCAAGCAAATTAAATCTTCATTACGTAGTGCCTATATTTTATACCTACTCTTGTTACTTAAAACGTTTTTACGACGAAAGTAATAAGTTATTATTGTAGTTTCGTAGCAAGTAATTGTATTAAAAGGGCACGATTAGTGAAGAGTTCTTTTAGATTAAAGCCAGAACTTTGATAAAAAAAACATTAAGCTATTAGCAATTTTCTTTATGTGAAATTTCAAAAGTTTTGAGAACATACTCGTAATTGCAGATATTTTTTTAAACTTCAAGAATTACTTCACCTTTTAGTTGTATAAATATTAATGTTTCATTTGAGAAAAAAATCATTTTGTTCTTTCTTGTCCGAAAATTCTTTAATCAATTTTATTATTCAGTTGACGTCCTGAATAAGGATATACCTATCATTAACACCATTTTTTATTCATACTAAGCAGTTATAAAGTGAAATATATAAGAAAATAAGAACTTACAAGAGTTTAAAAAAATGGCTTACAATTACTATAATTTTCGCAGTTTTCCTGTGCTCAGGATTTTTCCACAAACTTTCAACAAAAAGTTGTTAAAAAGTTGCAAAGGCTATTACAAGTTACATAAAAGTGAATATACCTTTTCCTTGGTTTCCTCCTTGGGCGACGACGCTCTCCCTCCAACTCATTTTCAAGGCCACGCCGCCGCGGGCCGCTCTGGTCACGTCTTCGCTCCAGCTTGCGGTCGTATTTGTCCTCTTCACCTACGGCCACTCGTGGGACGCAGTCATCTTCATTGATTATTTTTGGGGTCTGCGGTGCGCCCATCCGAAGATGGCGATGACGCCACCACAAGACCCACGAACTGATGTTGTCGCGAATTTTGAAACAAATTGACCCTTCGTGGACCCCTAACCTCGCGAACGGCAGGTCGTTTGTCCTGAGCTGAACAAAATCTGTCAAGCCCCGTGGCTTCTTAAAACTAAGTGGAAGGCGGAGGCAGTGAAAGCATAATAGCAATCAGGAAACAGCAAACACTCCAGTCCACTACACCTTCAGTCTTATTCTCTTAACACCACAAGCAAAAGCACTACTAATAAAAAAATTTGGCAGGATGAATGGCAGTATTTGATGATGGCGGTTACATTTTTAAGTATCGCCTATCGGGTATGTGGATGTGTCGGCCTCGTGCCTGTCGAAGGTGTTTTCGATGGGAGTCATGATGTGCAGGCATATGGCCAGCGGTGTAAGCGTGCCGCGGTTCCACTCAACAGATGTCGAAGTAAATAGTTACGTAACAATATCGTACCGATCGCGGACGTGGATGCGCGACCGAAGTGAACGCGCGAATGTTGAAGCCTTCGCTTGCATCGTGTGGACTGTGGAGCCAACTCGGTACCACCCTTCCCTTCCCGTACTCCCGCCCTGATAACGCCACCCCGTACCTGTGTGGGCTGTGTGCGCTATTGTCCTTAGCGTGGTAACTTAATTTTTTGTCGAAACATCAACATCGTTGGGTAACAAGGGTTTGTCATAGTGCCCTCGTTTAACTCCTTTCCCTAGCTGGAAGTAGGATTAAAACTTATAGCGGAACTGTAATATTGAAGCAGTATGAAATGTTTAATGCAACTTGCCCCTTGTGGGTCCTCAGGGAATAAGTTACACACACATATGGCAACTGCGGTTTTCGAGAATATGCAATCAGGGATTCATAGAGGAATTGGAGTAATATAACTGTTTTACGCTCTAAAAATATGATGGGAGGTGTTAAATAACATTTAAAATAAAATTATGAGCACTAATCAGTCAGCTATTGTAATATATATATATATATTAGTCAGTAAAAAAAATGCCTGAGTCAATCACATTTTTCAGTGTTGGTTCAGGTCTACTGAAACCTTATACCTTCTTGTCGGTCAAGTTGTAAGAAGCGAGTAATATCTTGAAAATTACCAACAAGAGCACTTGTAATTGAGTGCCCAACTGCAACTCCACTGACGCCCTAATGGCAGTCTGATGATCCGACCCGAACGGTAAAATCGCAACAATAACTTATACGTAAATGCAACTTTTTTAACAAAATGTATGAAAATCAAGTTAGAATTGCAAAAATAATTTCAAAACTTTTATCGCTTAGATCGATTTAAAACTTATAAAGTACAAGCAGCCCGGTACGTGCTTCGCTACGTACGAGTATAAACTGAATTATTAAAAAAATATATTAGAACACGCAAGACAAAAAATGAAAAAAAAACAACTGAAAAAAATTCAACATGACAGCACAATCGCCACCTGAAAAAAGTTTCATTTTGACTGAAAAATACCCATTAACAAAATGATCCCCCATTTATTGAATTCATTTGTTACAAAAATGTGATAAATGAAGAACCACTCTACCGGTTTTATGCAAACTTCACATAAACCGCCTCGTTTCGACCGCCTCGTTGGTCGAGTGGCTAGCGGACACGCCACACTACATCGACCAACTGCGAGGCTCGGGTTCGAATCCCGGCGGGGGCAGGCATTTGTGTGATGAACATTTAAATGTCTGCATTTCCGGGTCTGGGTGTTTATTAAATTTATTCTAGTATCTATTTAAGTATTTCTGTGTATTAAAACGTTGACTAACACCCATAACACAAGCATATAATTTGCTTACTTTGGGGTTAGATTCAGTTTGTGTGACTTGTCCAAGGATATTTATTTATTGGAACCATCTACTAAATAGTCCGAACAAAGCCTAAACATTTGGTTGGATAGGTGAGCCCGTTCTTGAGTTATAAAATTACAACGAAAAGTTGCATTGATTTATATATATATAGATTTGTAAAGTTTGTGTATTTACTATGCCTGGTACTCGTTACTATCTGTATGCTTGGCGTAAAGATATGTATGTATTTTATTTTAATTATTTGTATTAAGTAACTAGCTGCACCGGCGAACTTCGTCCCACTCGTTCAATTTGTATGGAAAAAATGAAATATGGTTTTTCCTGGTTTCGTCGTAGTCGAATGGGATAAAGGGATAAATAGGGATATCCTATGCCCGTCTCCTGGTTCTAAGCTACCTCCACTTCAGTTTTCAGTAAAAACGCTTCAGCCATTCTAGGGCTACAAGTAGTGTTGTTACTCACACATCTTTCTTTTATATAAGTAGGTATAGAGATTTAACAAAAGGTAAATAAAACTAGCCGACTCAGTGCACTTTATACGCCTTAATATGGTGACATACATATACATAGTAGTGGCAGGGCCAATTCAGATTTCAAACCATCTATGAACCCACTAAAATATAATAAAATATCTTCACGTCCATATCTCCGAAGAGGCTGCTTGCCTCGTCCAGGTCACCCACGACTAACCGAAGACACTAAGTCCCACATTGTGATAGGTGGCAAGCTCATCGCCAACTGATATCGTATCTGATCCCGGGCAACCTGTTTTTTATTATAAAATTGAACATGCCCATTTTCTATTTTTTTTTTATTTGCCCGACCCGGAGATCGAACCCAGGACCCCAAAAAGCCAAGTCCGACACTGGACCGCTAAACCACAGATGCGATTAAAATATACATACAACAATTTAACTAAAGCGGCCCAGCCATGTAGGAGTTAGGTGAGAAACACATTCAAATTAAGATGTAACTATATAACGATTAGATACCTAACTGTTGAATAGTTGAAGTTATGGGTGTTTGCAAATTTGAAAGATCTGTCCAAAGCCCAGAATTTTGGTATCAGTTTGGTATCTAATTTAAGATGTCATATTTTATTCTACTAAGTTGAATCGAAAACATTTATTTTAAGCATAGCGTTGCTTGCGTCCACAAAAGACCGGAAAGGTAGGCTCCGTACCTAAGCCGTGGAGAATAAAAATTAACTGCCTGCCCTACTAACTACTACTACTAAAAAAAATATAACACAAGCAAAAATTCGAGTTTATTTCAGAAATGGTTTTCTCCTTACATTTTTCTTAAATGACAAGTGTCCAAGTAGCAGTACAAAATTACCTCGACCCATTCACTTTATCTAGCCTATTTAGTTGGCTCATATTTCCAGAATGCCGCTAAGCTTATAAGTGAGTAAGGCTGTTGTGACAGTTATACGGAGGACTCGTAAGAGCCGCGTCCACGCAAAGCTATCCGAAAATCTATTAAGAAATTCGGATTAGCTGTAAAATGTCGTTTGCCTTTTGTGTTGTATTATCTTAAGTATTTTCTTGTTGTTGGTGTGTTCAGCTTGGTGAAATAATTATTAAATAATTAAAATTTGCTGGCTATCCCACCAAACCCCATACAAATCGCAACAAAACTATGCCATTTATATAACGTTAAATTCACAGGAAATATTAAATTTAGTGATTACTACTATTTCACATCCTGGCGATTAAGTCTTCTTTCTTCTTCACCATTCTTCTTATCCTTATGCCAAAAGATATCACTGTTTTGCCCTTAAACGATATTATAGCCGCGTAAGTGTATCTCCCGCCCTAGGAGCGCCTGTACGGATTTCCCGTATAGTGAAACCAGCCTCACACATCTAGAGCTGAACCACGATCGAGGAAAAAGGAAACAATTGGGGTAATGTTTGCCATTTCACGTTCTGCCCTAATTTGTTATTTAATTTGCATTCACTTGCGTCAATTACTTCATCGTAGGCTTTCAAGGACAATGCTGTTTAAATAAAGTAAAGAGCAAACGAATTTTTTGTTTAATGGTAAGAACTTTTTCATTATTTTATAAATAAATGCGCAATGGAGTTTCACCAGTTGCCAAGGATGGAAACAATATCAATACTATTTTGGGCAAATGGTAAATATTTCTCAATTAATAGCCAAGTTTGAAATATCGATCTTTATGTTACTAATTTGTTTTTGAGTTCGGAAGTCAAAGAAGCAGTCAAATATCCCGATGCTAAGAAATAAAAGTCGTTTAAAGATATCAACGGTGAAAATAGTATTTTACGGTTAAACTTTTATTATAAAAAGGTAAATTACCATGCCAATGCCAATACCTATTCATAACAGTGGAAAACATTTTTATTTTAAGTTTAATTGTTGGATTTATTTCAGCCCCAAAAAATAAAAAAAACACATTTCAAAGATTAAGATCAAAAGATAACGTGGCATGCGGCGGGGTACGGGCGGAACGAAATTTGCCAAAACATCTACAGGCTTATTCATAAACGTTGTTTAACTTTTAATCACCAATTTAAATAATGTTTAAATTTTTTTTTATTCATAAACGCTATTTAGAGTTAATCATTTGTTTAAATATACTCTTAAAAAGCTGTCACTTTAAATAACCTCGGACCCTTGTTTAAAACCTACCTAAAATGGCTGACTAAATTTCAAACAGCTGATTTTATGTGCAATGACAAAATGCAACAAATTGCCATTTAATATGGCTTATTTGTGTATTCTTATGAATTTTCTATAATACACACATTGAAATATTTTGATTTCGTGGAAGTTTGGACAAGTTTAGACTGGATATGTTGGATTTTGGAACAATATAGGACTATGATAACATGTTTTATTATGGAGATGGCCAATGACTCCTACGAACAAACGAATAGTTTTCCAGAGGATTTTTTTATGATATTGGAAGCAAAAAAGTAGACAGATTTTCTGATGGTGAGAATTTCACGCCGCCTAGAGACACCAAAGGTGGCAATGGTGAGTTTCCAAGCTGAGGCTGGGATGTTAAGCCTCCAGCTAAAGTAATTTTACCGGCTACTTTATTCTACGAACCGGAACAATTCAATAGCAAGCGCTGATGTTATGGCGGCAGGAATAGGTAAGGCGGTGGTACCAATCCGGGTGAGTCGCTGTGAAACTCACCTCCTAGTCAGTTTTCACGGTGCTAGTGACAGTAAGCCTATGCTCGCTTTTTACGCGCTTTCTAACAGGAAGGTAGATGGTCTATTTTACAAAGGAGCTCGAACCAACACGGGGGAAAATATTACAGAAATGACATCATTTTATACGAGCTTAGTAACATAATGTAGATGCATTAAAAAACATTATTTTTGAAATGCAGTGTATCAGTTCAAACGTTTTGTGACTATGTTGCATCAACTTTTGTTTACTCTAATAAATTTAATTTTATTGTAGTACAATACGAGTAGTACTGAACTTCGGCATCACATTTTTTAAAAAACGCCAACAATTTACATAGCCCAGGCCCAGCCAATGCCCAGCACATTAGCAGGTAGATAGTTATAGACAGGGAATATAAATACTCTTTAGCAAGAGGTTATAGATGTACGACACCGTATTCAGAAACAACGATGTTGACAACGGATGACAATTGTTTAATTTACTTCTAGCAAAAGAAATACGTATACAGCCATATTTCTATCAAAACCTACCAAGTTAAACAGTATTTAACTAAGCATTGTCAAAATGTACTTTATGAATAACAGTTTTTTAAACAATGTTTAAGTCTTAATCAAATGATTAGTTAACCAATGTTTAGGAGGTTATTTAACTATTTTTTTATGAATAAGCTAGTGACTTATAAAATACTTGACGACCCGGCGAACTTCGTACCGCTTGACATTACAAATACTAACAGTTTGTCTGGATAAAAGCATTGTTTTTTGTGTTAACGCTGAAACTATTAGGTTTTCCTCCTCATATGATCCTTATGCTGACAATTTCTAACACAACAAAAAAAAACAAAATCGGCCTACCCGCACATACGTGATGAGATGACCACGTGAAATGGGTTTTTTTTATATAACAACAAAGAGATAGAATAGAGATAACATAGATACAATAGAGACAATTACTGTTTGTAATTTCGACTACCTACTTAAGAAGAATCTTCAATAAACTCTTATTATTTTAAAACCGGCAAAGCTAAAAGGGTTTCATCTCTTGTTCGACTATTTGGCCTCGCGCCTTTGGCTGTAGTCCAAAGGTTGAAGGCAGGTACTGAAAAGATGGCAATGACCTTTGGTTTGTAATAAAATTACATCAAATCACGGACATTCCTTATCAGTGACCGCGAAGCAAAAAAGACAAATGACAGTTATTTTCGTGCTTCTAGATAGACCAACTAGTATCCTCTAATCTGTCAGCTAAAGAGACAACTCGTAACAGCGACAGTCAGGTAATCTAACACTACAACCGTAACTGTAGCTAGTTGGTACAGTTTCCCGTTCGTATTACTATTTACTATGTATATTTGTAAGCATACCTGACAACGTATCGTTAATGCCGTGCCTTTACGGTTGCTATAGATTACTTTCGGTAATTTACATATCGAAATCTGTAGCGTTTTGGTTTGACAATTTCGTTCTCTTAGTTACCAGTAGAGGCGTTGTTTAAAGTTTTCATACAAATCATTTACAGAGATATTAGCAAGTATAGCGTCGTAAACTCATGGCGAGAGGCTGGTCTTGGGTTATAGTAGCCAATGAACCTTCACAAGAGGCTTGAAAACCCAGCTTCAGATTGGCAACACACCAAGACCAACGTTAGCGTCTATGGACGACGTGTGCTTCTTTTTAATGAGAAATCTATCTAATTTTTTGATTTTCAAATAAATAATAATGCAGGCCATTATGCCTTTGATTAAGTTTCAAATATTGGTATCATTACTTCAAATAAAGTATTATCTACTTTTAAGGAAAGCTATTTCCCTTTGTTACAGAAGTCAATATCCGAGGGGTTTGTACTTACCGACTAGACGGTCAAGGTTGCTTCCACATCGGCCCAATGCTCCGTCGCGACCACAAAGATTCGCATTGCGTACCTATGTCGAAGACTTCTATATCACTGAGGGTAGACATGATCGAAGCAAGGCTTCGTCTTTTACCATTTACCTAAATAATTTATAGCTATTCTTTTCAACAGCTTCCTTTATACATTTTATATATATATATTTCATTTTATATAAAACTTAAACAGCACTTGGAAAAAATACTCAATATCCTATACACTCGTATGATAACTCTAGCCGTAATAAACTTACAAAAAAAAGCGGTTGTCTGTAAAGTCGGTTTACCGACGATTGTTGAACCTGCCAACGTCATAAGAACGGAGGCCCCTTATGCCTCTTTGACGCTGGTTCCGCGCTCTCGCTTGCTTTAGAAGCCTTAAATCGCCTCAGAGCGAGGTAACGCCGCATGGTTTGGTTGCAAACAATAACAACCTTAACATTCATCAATTTTTTTTTCGTTACACGGAAACAAAAGTCAAGCAAAAAACTGATTTGAAAAATCAGTTATATGTAATTTGTTATTATCTCAAGTCTTAGATATGTATTTTTTTTATGATATAGGAAGGCAAACAAGCAGACGGATTCCCTGATGGTAAGAAACTAACGCCGCCTAGAGACACCAAAGATGGTAATGGTGCGTTGCCAACCTGAGGTCAGTATGTTAGGCCTCGAGCAAAGGTAAGTTTACCGGCTACCTTACCCTCCGAACCGGAACACGTTATGACGTTATGGCGGCAGGAATAGGTAAGGCGGTGGTACCAATCCGGGCGAGTCGCTGCGAAACTCTACCACCTAGTCAGTTGTCACGGTGTTAGTGATGATAAGCCTATGCTCGCAAGAAAGGCAGATGGCATATTCTACTCTTTGCTGTAGAAGGCAAATCGAGGGGTGTATACTCATTGGCTATAATGTCTATTACCCAATGACTGTTAAGTCATTTTGCATAATTGACCATCAAGTACCATTGGTTCAAGCGACAAATTAATAATTTAATAGAATATTTTAGTTATTGTAGATACTGTATGTTCTAACGAACACTGTACCAATTTAAATTATTTTACTTCTAGTGTTTTTTCTTGCGTTTTGTTTAATTAATATTCTGATATATGTTATGCTACTTAGATATCGTTAAAATCGGTACAATCTTTCCAAAGTTCTCTCGGTGTGGAGATACTTACTTTATACTATCATACTATATACCTACTTGTAGAGATTATGTTATTGAATTGATGTATTATCAATTTATACTGAAGCTGTCATTTACTGACAGGTATACCAAATGAAATCAATTATTTGCACATTTTACAGGAAGGGCAGGTCTATCATTATAACAGTATTCCTAAAACGCAATTTTAATACTATTTATACAGTTCTTTTGTATCAGTGCCAACAGACCTGTTGAAAGCTTTTACCATAGGTATTATTTCACATTTATTATTTTTATTTATTATTGCCAAGTTCGACTAACAGGTAAGTACTGAATTCATCAATACTAACTTTTAACAATGGTTTTGTCTGTTCTGATTTTTCAATAATGTAAGGAGTATTTATAATATAGTACAATTCATAGCTAGGCGTGTTAAATCTGTATCACTTAGAACCAGAATTCTACACTCTCTCACTGCACAGTTTAGTGTAGTATTAAGTGACATACTGACAGTAGTAGATCAACGCCTGTCTCTTTGTAACTCTAGCTTTTCATAACTCTTGAAAGCTGTCGGGTAAGTAAACTGTTTCTGTTCTGTTTCTGTAGATCCTTTTTAGGAGTATTAGACTGACAGTTAATCATTTAATTGGCAGTCTGAAAACCTAAGAAACTTTAAATACTTTACGTTAGGCATAAGTTAAATAATTTTGTCCTAACCTGATTATTCTGTCACTTGTACTAAGCAACACAGTGAAACTGAAAGACCATATGTTTTTATATGAGGATTTATACATTTTACAGTTTTTGCAAAGTAACTTTTGATGGATTTCTACGGAAACAGTTCATCGCTTTTCGTAACGGTTAGTCAGTAAAATTTGTTTTTTGTAAAATACGAATCATTATTTAATATTAGAGCTAAGCTACGCTAATACGGGACGAGTACAAAACAGTATTTTGAAATTCTCATCAGTTTATGTTTTTGTAAGAGCGTCACATACTAAATTAGTTTTAAAAACATTGCCATTGATAGATTAATTTCTTCAATTAAAGTTGGAAAATTGTTATTACAGGCAATTGCAAGTTAATATTTAAAAAAAAACTTTGAAACATAACTTTCTACTGAAATTTTAACTATTCACTAGTCTATGTAAATATACAGGGTGACTTTGAAAGGACCAGCCAAATTTTAATATAAGGGGGTATAGGTTTAAATTCTAATGCATATTAAATAAAATTGTAATATTCACTTTTATAAATATTCATATAAAACAGTCCGCAAATATGCTTCACTTGTTGTCACGCTACGTCGTACCCAGTACGAGTCAAGACGTTACCAGCCCGCAAATGCGACTGCGGTCGATGGAAACCAGTTTTTGCTTTGTTTACGTCATAATGCATCTTGTATTTTGGGTCGGAAGAAAATTATTTTCTAATATAATTTTCTTCATAGATTAAAAGTGTTATCGATTCCGAACGGTTTTCTAAAATTTAGCTGGTGCTTTAGATGTAACCCTGTATATGCTTATGACGGTTTGTACGAGCTCAACACGAACATTTATCATAGGTGCGGCTTCAGCAAGTTTGCACTTTGCGGCTGGAAGCCACGGCTCGCATCATTACCAAAATTATCATTAGTTCGTATCAGACTCTCACGTCAGGCGGACTCAGTATCAAATCATAATCAAAGCATCAATCAATAAATTAATCAAATCATTCAATAAGTCGCGTATTATCATTAAATCAATAATAATCAATAATTGTAATATAATTTAATCATACTTTTAAATACAATCAATATCAGTGCGTGATTATGTAATTATTTTAAGATATTTTGTATTTTTATTTAATTTCTTATAATTAATCATCATCATTATCAAAAGTCTGTAGGACGCTTGCGAAAGCCCCTACACGGTTGTTATGATGTGTGTTCGCTGGTGGTAGGTACTGTGGAGCAACTTGCCTGGACAGTGGCATGTCCGGAGCAAGAGGGTCGGATAGACGGTAGTGTGGCATAAAAGCAATAACATCGCGCCGACACCACAGCGACGGACCTATAACATACATAATATCAATACGCCATCTCTTACCATTAGGTGGACAGTCTAAAAAAAGAAATTTTACCGCGTTTTTGACCGCCTCGTCGGTCGAGTGGCTAGCGTACACGCCAAGCTACACTGACTAACCGCTAGGCTCGGGTTTAATTCCCGACGGGGCCAGGAATTTATGTGACAAACATTTAGATGTCTGTATTTCCGGATCTGAATCGTTGACTAACACCCATAGCACAAGTATACAGTTTACTTGCTTTGGAGTTAGATTCAATTTGTGTAACTTGTCCAGGAATATTTGTTTATTATTATTAATTTATTCACGACTGCACCCACCACTAGCCAAAGACAATAAACCATATAATGTGATAAGTAGCAAACCGCCAAACGCATTCAATCCATCCAATACCAGACAGCGGAAAATGGAAAAAAATCAACACACTATTTATTTACGTTTTTATTATGTCGGGAATCGACCTGGGACCTCATAAAGTCAAGTCCAACAATGGACCACCACATCATAGAGGAGTCAGATTTGTTATTTGCATTAAATATAGTATTTTGTATAATTTAATCAAGTTTATATAAAGCATTCTCAGACACAGCTTGCCGTTTTTTAAAAATACTTAATAGACTTTGCCAGACCCAAGAGGTTGTTTATTATGCTCGTCTCCTATTGCGCGTCCTTTTATTACGGTAATATATTTCAACAAAACTGCAACGTCATTATTTTGTTGTAAAATCTTGACAGTTTTGTACATAAATTATATTAAGTTTTAGTAAAGTAACAATGGTTTTTAATTCATTTAACTTAAGTTACGTGAATCGCTTTTAAATATTTTATAACAATATTTCCCCGTGGTGGTCTTGGTCCACTGAGTAAAATAAACCATCTCCCTCTCTGGCAGGTAGCTGTACTAGCCGTACAGGTTAAAATATAGGTCATTACCAATGAAACCACTGATCGAAGTTCTGTGCAGAAACTTGGCCGGGTAGGAATCCATCGCCTTACCTATTCCTGATGTGCCTTTCATCTTGGCCTCAGGACAGCGACCGTCTATACCCTCAGGAGAGAAGTGTGCTTGTTCACTGCCTCTAACATATAAAAACTGTAATATAAAATAACGAAGAGTGGACGCTTCTTTTCTGTTAAAAACTGAGCGGAATTACCACTATCAGGCTAAGATCTGTCTCTGTATCATGGAATTTTGAACTGATATCCTGGTTCTGTCTTATATTTGTAATAAAAGCTAAGTATTGCCGTGTCTAGACTTCTGATGGTAAGAAAAACACATTCATGCGAATATTATAATTGCGTAATTCAGTATGTGTGTCTGTCTGTCTGTTGCTCTTTTCCATCTAACAACAGAACCGATTTTGATGAAATTTGATTTACGTAGGGCTAAAGATCCGAAGTTGGGCTATTTTCAAAAAAAGTCAAAAACCAGAGGACTATAATGGGGGATGAAAGATTGTGTGTAAAATCATAACTTTCTACGCTGATGAAGTTGCGGGCAAAAAGCTAGCTGTCTATACAAACCGTTGTGATGTTGACATTTTAAGATTCCACGCGTACCATCAAAAAATGTACAATATATCGTGTATGTAGGCGGAGGTTATTTCTTGCCACCAGGAAAGCCAAAACTAGTTTGCAACCAAATACCGAAATCTCAGCACCGAAACTTGAAACTTGAAAATAACGGGTACTTATTTTGATGTTGTTCGGTTCGATAGGTAAGAAAGGCAACTTCAACTTGTTCCTTTGAAATCGGTTCGTTAACAGCGAACCAACCCGAGCGTACCTATTCATTTCTGCAGCCAATAGAACAAGTGAACTTTAAAATGGCGAGCAAGTAACAACGTAGTAACGTTTTGTGTATAAATAAATAAATAATTCCATTATCTATTACCGCCTTATACTCCTGCCGCCATGGCGCCAATGCTTTTTCCGGCGTGTATATTAAAAGTTAGGTAGCCGGTAGATACTCACTCGATACCGATATTCACTACACTATACACTAGTGTCTGTATGTTTATTTTTTTTTAAGTGAAACGGCGTTGCACACTTTTTTGGAAAGGGTAAAAACTTCTAAACTCGCGTCAGGACACGTGACCTGATCGAAAATTCGTAAGACGGCGCAAGGCGCTTGCGCGAATTAGACGGCGCAGAGCGCTTGCGCGAATGTTCGTGATGTCATGATTGTGTACCATATCGCAATAAATGAATATTGTATTCTACCACATAAACGATAGTACTTTCATACTGGCAATTAAAGCAATTCGTGCAAAATTACTCCCTAACCATTCTAAAATATCAAAAATGCACAACGTTAATATTCAAGTTTTCACTTCTGCCGTCACTTTAGGAGTGCAATCCGTCGTTTATTTTTAAGATACTTGTAGGCAAATAAGAAATAGGTAGTAAAATATTCACACCACCTAAAGACACCAAAAGTGTTAATCTTGCGTTGCCAACCTTAGGCCGGAATGTTAGGCCTCGAGCAAAAGCAAGTTTACCGGCTACCTTATCCTCCGAACCGGAACACGTCAACGGCAAGCGCTGACGTTATGGCTGCAGGAATAGGTACGGTTTATAGACTTGTCTCTTACTACATGAGAGCTATCTGATACTTTGGTACAAAAAATCATAAAAATGTAAAGATAACACAGTTTCACATTGCTGGGATGGATCTAGGTACCCGGAGAGACTTAGGTTAACATTCTGTGATCAAATCACTTGGGTATTATTATCCGAAGGTAGTGTTAAGGCTCTCCGAAACAGGCGTGTTTGTATAAAAAGGGTTGTGAATGTGGAGGAAGCCAGGCAGGTCTGCTAGGATAGTTAGGTTTGGCACTCGATACTCTCTGCCTACCCCGAAAAGAACGAAGAAAGAAGAAGAAGATATGTGTGTATATATATTTGTATGTACAACTATCTATAACTTAATCTAAATCTAGCATTATGAGTGTTGCAACGCAATGGGAACTTGTTAAACAAAAGATTTTAACATTTTTTTCCATTTAATTTATTCATTCAGTAAAAACACATGAAAATCATTCTCAACTCTGACACAATTTTAGTAAGTAGTTTACAAGTTCTGGCATTTTTGTTAAAGTAACATATCTTTACGTATCTTCATATCCCCGAAGAGGTAGGCAGAAGCACAATTAGGGCACCCACAACTAGCTGAAGACAGTGAGTCCCACAATGTGATAGGTGGCAAGCCTATTGCCAACCGGGCACATATCGAATCCCAAGCAACATTTTTTTTAGAAAATTGGAAAAACCATTTTTTCTGTTGTCCGACTCGGAAAAAGAGCCCGAGACCTCATGCAGTCAAGTAACACACCTGGACCGCTAGACCACAGAGGCGACCATCTTTCTATTTCTTTATATTATTCTATAGTATAACTCTACACTGATATGGTTATTCTATTGTTAAACTACAGCAAATTTAATAAGCTGTTCTATTTTATGAAAACCCTGTACAAAGATTTACAACAGTTACACATTAAGTCGTAGGAAACCTACGATGCTACCTTGACCCTAAAACCTAACTACGTCGGTGGACGGTGTCGTTACTGCGTGTTTATGGTGATAGAAGTTGAGGGTCGAAGGGCTGGTGGAAAAATAAATCATCCTAAATTGTTTTAACTTTGCTTGACTTAAAATGAAATAAAAACGTCCTTGGCTTACTACGCAATCATAATTATGTAAAAGTTCTGTATTGACATTATTTTAAAATACATTCGGTATTTTGTTTCTGTTTAGACTAAAATTTTATTGTATAATTCGTTGGTGGAATCTCTTTCTTTCTTTCTTTAGTTCTTGGCATTCGCGTTAGCATTTTATTGCTAACGCGAGGTTAGGTGGTTATAGCGACGACAAAGCCACGACAATAGGCTAGTTCCTAAGATAAGACTTGAGACCAGCACTAGTTATATTTGTAAGCTTCAATATACTCGTATCAAAGCACTATCAGGCTATTTGATGTTTAATAAGCTGTCTCAGTTCTAAAGGTATTTGATATTAAGATACATGTAAAGCTCTCGAGAGGACTCTCTTTGAGCAGTAATATCTGTGGTCGAAAGTACCAAGGCAGATTACATCCAGATATTGCTATGAAACTAGCTGAATACAAACTATTTCATCTAACCAGCATTTGTCGGTGTCATCAGGATGTATCGCATCTCTCTTTATTGAATACAAAGTTGCATTATTTTCACTTTGTCGTGTAATGTATGCATTACCTTACTATGTAGTTTATTTGTTGTAATTAATTTTCATTATCAATGTTTTTACTTTTAAAATTATCTTCATATTTTATTAAGAATCTAGTAGAACAAATAAGAATATAGATCTGATAACAGTATCAGTACAGTAGTACTGATCAGACACCTTCTAATAGCTGTTTTCTATTTGACAATTTGTCCCGGTCCAGCTGGACTATTCTGTATCTTTTTCGTGTTGATCACTGGGTAAAGTGTACATAAAATAGCTGTCAAATGGCGTGTTTTGTATGTGCTATCTCTATTATATTTCTTTAGGTCACAGGAGATAGCAAATATAAGACACGTCATTTGACGGTTATTTGATGTACACTTTACCCAGTGATCATCACCAAAATGATTTTGCATTAGCCCCCAGGAAGGAAAGTATTAAAGAAATAGTGACTTGTTCTCTGACTGTCATGAGCAAGAGCTCCATCTTGCTTAAAAGTGAGATATACAAAATACTTTGTATTTAAATAATACACGGTCTTCCTTTTATTTCTGATGTTATGTTATTTACCTAAAAAATAAACTGCATGGCAAAGCCTCTTGATAGGTGGATAAAGTTACAGATTTTTTTTTCTCGTTCTCGATTCGATTTACCGTTCAACAAAGCAAATATTTAAAAATCTGTAAATGCAATTTCAACTTCTTTGAAGTCTTTAAAATTAAAGTAAAAACTTCCTTCAGTAAAACGTTTGACCAAAAATATTAAATATACTTTCTCTTCGAACTCCGTCAATACAATTTTTAACTGTCACAATGTATAGCCTAATGTTTTTTTTTTGTATTGTTACGCGATTATTTATGATTGTGTTTATGGTTTTCCACTTAAAATATGTTTTTACGAGAGCGCATTAGGTAATAACATGATATATTGATATTAGATGACCATGACAGTTACACATATTTCAATGGGCCACTGAACGTAACTGACTCTCCAACTTCCTTAGGAATAGCTGAAATCGTCCGATTTGCTTAATAAGCACTTAATGGCAAGCTAATATTCTTCTGATTGTTCGACTTTTTTTTGAAAATATAATAAACTACCCAGACTTTCGTACCAGCCAAATATCGTTACGATTATTTCAACAGATTTGGTGCGAATTGTGGTTGGGATATAGGCAGACACACAAACAGACAGCTATATGATGAAGTTGAATAAAATTTAAGATAGTTGAAGCTATATTACACTCTTCCACAGTTTTATTATAAACTAGCGGCCCGCCCCTGCTTCGCACGGGTATAAAAAATACATATAAACCTTCTTCTTCCATCACTTTGTCTAATAACAAAACCGCATCAAAATCCGTTGAGTAGTTTTAAAGATTTAAGCATACAAAGGGACAGAAGAAGTGAATTTGTTTTATACTATGTAGTGATATGAATCTAGATTATTTGGAATACTGTCTCTAATAATACTCATTCTAATATCATAAATGCGAAAGTCTGTGTGTCTGTCTGTATCAAACCACTACATATAGGGGACGAAAGTTTGTATGAATATCGAAACTAGTCTAGGCTGACGAAGTCGAGGGTAAACGGCCAGTGAAAAATAATTATCTATAAGGTTCCGTAAGGCTTTATATGTATATGTACTCATTAGGTTAGAAATTTATAAGAGCAGAGCTCTTTTACAATTTATGTGCAAAGAGATTAAGCGACTTCGAGATAATAAATTATACTTGGCGACGATTATAGTCAGAAATCATAAATCTGGTGAGATTTTATTCCGGGAGCTCTATTACAAAAAGCAAAACAGCTTGACCCCTCGTTCGCTAACTAAGAGATATTTTCTACGTTAAGATGTATTGAAGCTTTACAAAGCGGGGTTCAAGTTTCCTGGTTAAAAGCTGTGGAGTCGTGGCTGTTATATGGAATTGTGAACGGATGACGGCTTGACAGTTCATTATATAATAAGAATTTTAAATTCCCTGGATACTTGAAATATTTTATAACTAACCTATTCCCGCGAATTCTCACGAGAGATAATAAACCGTTACGTTTCAGATTTCAAAGATTTACTTTCTTGATACAACAATATAGTTTTTAAGATTGCTCTCCGACTTTACATTGATGTACTTACTTGGATGTAAGTGGACAAAGAGATAAAGTCGATATTTGAAGTCTTGGCAAACAAATCAGGGTAGTCTTTTGGTGAGCCAGTTAGCAGGAGCGGTATTTTCAAATGAATACGACTTAAAAATATTTAAGAAAAATGCATCATTCCTTAAATGCGTCTGCGATACTCCTGGTGTTGCGGATGTCCTTGGGCGGCGGTGATCACTTTCCAGCAGGTGACCCACTTGCTCGTTTGCCTTTTTTTAACCAATTATTATAATTAATTTTTTTAATTACCAATTATCGAACTCTTGAACCCGGAACGCCACTAGGAAGCAGGCACAATCAAAGCACCCCCAACTAGCCAAAGACACTATGTCGCACAATGTGAAAGCAAGCCTATCGCCAACCGGGCATATACCCAACTCCGGGTAACGTTGTTTTAATTAGTAAACATAAAAAACATTTTTTTTTTATGTTGACTCGACCTCATGAAGTGTAATCCAACGTTAGACTGCTATATATTACTATAACGAACACAAACACAGAGGCAATAAGAAAAGCTCAGATGGTGATACACGGTGTCGACTAAATCAGTTATTACCAACAAAGACGATAGTCGACTCTGGTAAAGCGCAGCAACATGCCCAGGTGCGAATCCACCACCTTATCTATTTCTACTGCCATAAAAATTTGTGATTTTAAGTTAGGAGGGTAAGACACAATAAGTAAGATGATGCTCATCCAGACGGTTGTAATCACGCCCCAATCACGCCTTCCACATTGGTGCCCTTGGTGGAAACTTTGTTTGAAACAAATTAAAATTAAGATTTAATCTTCGTTCCAGACGGATGTAAACCAATGTTTTTATCCATATGGAACCCCTTTAAGCCTTAAACCCTTGTCACATAACATCTACACATCTGTAACATTTATGGCGTCTATAGAGCGCGGTTGTCTCATACAACCAGTGGAGCCATGTACGTGTTATCTTGAATGGCAGCTAGTGTAAATATGTAATGCACATAAAGGTAAATAGTGTATACTCGTGCGAATTAAAGGCAAAATACAGGAGTTTGGCAATTTATACGCAACAGATACAGTCTCCTTTAGGTAAAACGGATACATAGGCCAATTTGCATTGCCAAATCGCTTTGGACATTGGTAACATAATGTATTACAGAAGCTGCCAAAAACGATACCAACTTCTGGAAAAAGAAACTACTTTGAATGAGATAACACTATTAGGACAAACGATTTCATTTAGAATGTCTATGTGTTACGTAAAAGTGTAATACTTTCTAAGTTTTTAATAAATAAAATCCGTGTTGATTATAACGTCACAAATACATAAATGCACACATATCTTCACACCATGTCCCTTACAGGGCAGGCAGAGAATCTCGAGTGCCAAATCTCACGATCCTAGCATGAATGTCTGTCTGGCTTTCTTCACATTAATAACCCCTTTTCATTCAAAAACGCCTGTTTTTGAGACTCTTGAGACCAACTTCGGATATGGAAATATTATTTGCCTAATAAGGCAGTCTTTCTATCTCCAGAGACAAACACGAGTTAAACACGTCATTATCAAAAAATAAAATCGGCATATAAAAGGTCAGAAAGGACAGTCTCTCCACGTAAAACTGTCCTTTCATCATGAAAATCAAGAGATGTACCTTAAATTAACAAAATAGCACCGTGTAGCTGTCCAAAATGTTTGGTTTAATCAACAGTGTAAGCGTTTGAATGTGATCCCGAATTACATCAATATTCGTTCAAATGCATGCACTCATGCAGCAAAAATAGCATTGGGGAAAGCGCAACATATTTGGTTAAATGAAGAATCGCGGTACTGGTTTACGGTTAGAGATAATCTAAAAACTCATCTTAAAGTTCTTTATTCTGCACTTTCATTTTCGTTACATAATGTAGAATTTGACCTGTTAGATCAAAAAGCTAGAGATTTCGCGTCTATAGAAGTTCATCGAAAATACTTAACTCAGTTAAAAAAGCTAAACTCCCTTACCCGGGATGCTTCACATGGTAATAAAATTATTAATTCTAATCAAATTCCAAACTCACACCCTTTTCATAGTCGTGTTAAAAATCTTACAGATGTACGCTTTCCTCAAGCTGAAATGGAACTTTTAGAAAAAGGTCTCAAATATTGTCCAACACCTACATTTTCCGAAAAATCACTAAAAACACTAGCTGTTGACTCGGAGATAGCAATAGTGGTTAGTAAAAAGGATAACATTGTTAAAAGTACTGTTACTCAACAGTTAAAAAATATTTCAATTCCCCGGCCGCTTAATATGGAACTGTCAACAATTAAATCCTTAAAGAAAAGGATAGAAAATAACAGTTTAATTGTCTCTAAAGCCGATAAAGGCAATACAGTTGTAATTCTTAGTCACGATAATTGCATTTCTAAAGTGAACGATGTTATCCTAGGCAAGGATTTTTCTCAGTTATCATATGATCCAACTAGAAAGTTCTCCGTTGACATTCGAACTGTTTTAAAAAATTCGAAGTTTCTCTTCCCTACGACTTCTTCTCAACATAGATTAACTGAAATGAATCCTCGCCCACCACTACTGTATGGCTTACCAAAGATCCATAAATATGGTTGTCCGATACGTCCAGTTGTTTTTTACATCGGCGCCCCAGCATATGAGTTGTCTAAAGCACTTAACATTATAATAAAAGAAAAAACAAAGTTTCAACCAACATCTAGTTTAAAAAACAGCCTCCAGATAGTGAATAATATTAAAGACGTGATCTTACCTCCAAGGGCAAAACTATTATCCTTGGATGTAGAAAGCTTATTTACAAACATCCCTTTTGATGAGTGTATCAATTTAATATCTAAAATACTAGAAAGACGTGGTTTACATCCTAGAGAAATGAATGAAATTATAAATATGACCAACATATGTATGGCACAAAACTATTTTAAGTTCAATAGTAACATATATATTCAAAAAGATGGTTTAGCTACGTGCTCACCTTTTAGTCCATTAATGGCTGATTTTTTTATGGATAATTTCGAAAAACACCATATTGTAGATCATCGACATATTTTGTATTATTTTAGATATGTCGACGACATTATCATATTTTGGACAGGCACAGAGAGACAACTAGACCTATTTTTAAATAGCTTAAATAAAAAACATCCAAAAATCAAATTTAAATTAGAATTAGAAAGTAACAACTCAATAAATTTCCTCGACTTGACAATTACAAGAATAAATAATAAACACCATTTTGAGATCTTCCGCAAGCCAACTTACACCGATACTGCTATCCCCGCGTCGTCTTGTCACCCAAAGAGTAAAGTAACTGTCCATAAAGTTGTCACCTTTGGCAACACAAAATAGCCGCTTTCAATAGCTTTGTACATAGATTGACGTCTTTGCCTTTGAATAAAGAGAGTTACAAAAAAGAACTTAACATCATTGTACAGATGGCAGTTGCTAACGGTTATAGTAGAGATTTAGTTGAAAATCTAATTAAAAAGAAAATAAAAAAAAACATTTCACGATTAATCTTATACAGTGCCATCTCAAAAAGATGTTAAGTTCAAATCTAGTTTGACCTACGTAGGACGAGCTTCTGAAAAAGTTCAGCGACATTTAAGACGTAATAATATCAATGTTGCATTTAGAACCCAAAATTCATTAAGAAACATATTATGCAATGGTAAAGATAAAATTGAGAAAAAATGTAAATCAGGAATCTATAAACTACATTTTTCTGAATGCAATAGTGTATACGTTGGTCAAACTGGTCGTAGTTTTAAGTCTCGTTACAAGGAACACATATCGGCTGTCAAAAACATTCGTCCAGATAAATCGCATTTTGCAAAACATCTTATAGACACTGGGCATACGTTGGCAGCAGATCATACTTTTAAATTACTCCATACTTACAAGTAATAAAGGATTAAAATTAAATGTACTAGAACAACTAGAAATTATTAAATGTAATAACGAAGACTCAATTACACTGTTAAACGAACAAACAAATTTGACTAATTCACCCCTGCTACACATGTTTAACAACAACGGTGCTACCCCCACCACGCGTACTCACTAAAGCACACCCCCACGCGAACTCGCGAAACCTTATAAATAGAGCGAGTCGCATGCGCACGCGTCAGTATCTGCTCGACCTTTGTGGAGTGCAGTCGAATTCTCCTGATGATGCTTCGGTTACGAAGCGAAACGTACGTTGAGTTTTTAGTAGTATGTGTATTGTTGGTGCTACTAAAACAGTTTAGTGGTGTGTATTGTGTGGAGCTGGATGTTTTTGGGAGTTTTAGCTTCCAGTAAGTCCTATTCATTCTTAGCGCACTATTATGTTTGTTTTGTTACGCAATAATACGTATACATTTTTTGGCGGAAAATTGCAAATTAAATAACATTATTTAGATTTTAGTTAACATGTTTTAATTTTAGCACATGTGCCTTACTAGATATAAATTTTCACAAATTTTCGATTGTTTTCATTTTAATTTTTTTTTTTGAAATGGCTTATATGTTGCTATTAATTTCATCTACAATGACGAACTCATATATTTATATTACATTACTGTGTAGCTATAGGACATATCTACCGACGTAATCGATACAAAAAGGATTAAAAATTTCTCCGCAGAAATTGAATCCTTGTAACTAAAATTATTAGAGCATTCATCAGCGAGAGACAAAAGGGTACCAGTTCAAATCCTGTCTTAATTAGTAAGATAAGATCTGTGAAGCAGTCCGCTTTCTTTATCTTGCGAAGTAAGCACTTTTATGATTTTTCACTTTTTCTTATATGCCAATATAATAGGAGTAATGTGAATTTACTGTCGCAAATCTTCACCAAATGAGACCCGATTTAATAAGTTAGATGTTGTGTTGTTTTTATAAACTTATATAGCAAATAATAACTATCTTTATATTATTAGTAAACCACAATGGAAACTAAAGAAACCTCATAACAACTGGACATACTCGGTGCGACCATAAAACTCGGGGGACGAATTATTAAAGAATCAGCGCAGTATCCTGAGAAACTGCCGTCCTGTAAGTTTTAACAAAACGAAACTTGGAATTTAAAAAACATCAACGTCAAATCGGACATCTTAGAGTGCCGCTACTATAAGTGAATAGTGTGCATATATCTATAGTACAACTGGAAGTTATAACCCTATAAATAAACAAAGAACCGATGTCTCTTCCAAACATTTTGACTCTCCCTACTACTAGCATCTCTTTCAGAGTGTATTGTCAATTCAATTAATTTTATTCAAAGTCAATTAACATAGTTAATATGAGAGAGAAGCCGGTACATTTGAGAGAGTGGCAATATGACATTGGCAGGCTTAGCCAAGATCCAAACATGTCATTTCTATTTTTATCTTTATACAATTCCTAACAATTTAGCGTCAGCAATTGAGGAAAACGATAAGTTGGTAGCCATGTTTGACACAAATGCTATATGCTACAAAATTGAGAGAAAACATCACGTATAAAGTCTATGGTAAGTGTACTTTCTCTCTTACTTTAGGTTTTGGCATTCACGATAGTATTTTGCTATTAGTCAAGAGAAATTTGCATCAAATTTACCGAAATCGGGTGTCAATTATAATTAGTCATAAGTCATAAGTCGTAAGTCGTGTCAGGGTCAAACGGTGTAAAACGGTGGCCTCATTACTCAAGCTCATGTAGTGACATTTGGCGGAAACGAGCAAATACACGATACATGATACAACTTCTGAATTATTATTTCATTAGTGCACTTTCACTGAACAAAATCGTACAAAATGCCACCAAAATTGACTAATTTTACTCAATATAAACACGAAATTCGATAATTATGAAAAAACTTCGACCACTTTTTCTCTCGATGGTGCCAACAATATAAATATATTTAAACGAATTTATATATTTATATGTATATATATATATAACAAAAATAAAAAAAGAAATATATTTAATTAAGTTGGTATGAACACATATTCTGTAACAACTTTTCATTTCACTTCAAAAAACGGTTGCCATGAATGTTGGTTTAATGCTCAAAGTAATGAGTCGCTACTCATTTTTCAAAAGAATGATAAGCTTTATAGCATTTTGAAACTAAAAATAAGTAGAACAAATAATATGATATTGATGTATAATGATATATAATTTTACATAATTTAACATTATACTTATAACCTTAAGGTTATCAAATACTTACAGAGAAAGGAAGTAAATTACGATGAAATCTGGACATCAAGTTAGACCGGAACGATTTTCCACTATAATATAATGTATGAAAAAAAGTATCTTCATGCAAGTATCTCCGAAGAGGCATGAAGAGATACAACTAGCGACTAGCTGAAGACAATCAAAAATCTTTGTCCTCTCAAAATCGCAGCACAAATTTACACAATCTGCACGAGTTGCATAATCTAGCATTTCTTTCATACTTTTTAAAAAGTTTTGGATTCTTCTGTTTTTATCGACGTCTGATTAACACTTTCTTATCACCACGAGCTTGCCACAACATTTTTAATGTATTTGTCAAAGTAAAAGTTGATAAACTTACTTTGTCAGTAATCGATACTTATAATCGTTATATAGTCAAAATATAAATAAAATATATATAGTCAAAATAAGAGACTTGGCTACCATTTATTGTTTAACAACGCTTACGCTTTCGAACGCTACGACAATCTACGACTTTTCTATTCGTTTGTTAGTATCACGTGATATAGCGTTCAGTCCATATTTATTTTAGTTTTAGCGTTTGTAAAAGTTCACTTGGCTAAACCTACTGTCGTTTGTTAGACGTGTTACCTCCGGTAGTAGTCGTTGTGTCACTATGATAAACCATTATCTATAAAAAAAAGGAATAAAAGAGTTTCTTTTTGTAATGTGTAATGAAAAAGCTTTAACTTGACCTTATGTACAATCATTATAAATTTAAATATTACCTCACGAAACCGCGTTTACGTAATTATTAACTTAAATACATTTCTCATTTCAAAGTTTCTTCAGAAACTAACCGAGATTTAAACGTTTTGAATTTTAACGAAGCAAACATTAAATTCACATTTTACGCCGACTGTATCCTTGAGATAGTCGTATCGGCCAACCTTGACTTCGTACTTGACATATAAACAACTCAAACTGCCTGCGAAACAAAGTACGATTACACTCATAGACTAGCTACCGACTTCTAAGAAGACGGTTATGCTTTTGACCGATTTTATTATTGTAGTAGCTGAATCCAAACGTTGTCTGTCTTAACTACCGAAAGTTACGGCAATCAATTATTATAGTTGTTATAATCAATTATGTTTTCATAAAATAGTATCTTTAAGACCAGGGCTAGCTGAAAAAACTAAGTCCCACAGTGTAAAGCCTACGTTCCGATCCGGCGGTATATTTAGTATTATATGTATAGATGCGTCACAAGTGCCTTTTATAAGGTTAATGTAAATAAAAATATTTGCTATTCTAATAGTAATGCTAAATAGTATAGCTGAAAGTACGAGAGATACAGTTTTGTACTATCAGTACTCCGATAGAAGTACCAGTACTCCGGTCGCGTTCCGGTCCGGTGGTAGATTATTATATAGGCGTGTCACAAGTTCCTCTTGTAGGTTAACGTTAAATTAAGATAATGTCGAATTTGAATTTGAATTTGAATTTTGAACTACTAAGTACATAAAGTACAAAAGAACTAACTCAACTTTTTTTACAGATACATAACGTAAATTCAACTGGTAGTCAAAATTATAATTATGTTTATTAATCCGAAAACATAACCATTCGCTGTTTAGTTACTAATAATCTTAATATCTTACCTCTAGTTCCACAAGTGTCATCGGTAGCACCGCCTTCACTTTTCCTGCCTACAAAGCGTTTCTGCTTGACAATGTCCTATTCCATAACTAAGGAAAGCTGGTATAAGTTGAAGAAGTAATGAAAACTTTTTTAAACGTACTGCCACAGCCACATTGATTTGTTTCTGAATTGCGTTTTTTTAAAGAAAATTGAAACGCTAGCAGTTTGACAAACTCAGAGCATTGATTCAGAGCCCATGAGTTTACAGCATGTCAAGTTTGCTATACTCGCTAACGTCACTGTCAATTTTTTGTATGAAAACTTTAAACAGCGCCTCTATTGGTAACTAAGGGAAACACATTTTTAGACCAAAATTGTCTTAGATTTCGACACGAAACTTACTGAACGTAATCTATACCAACTCATGGTAAAGGCTCAGAAGCAGAAAAATTAAATTTACATCGATCATTTTGTAGCGATTAAAAGTTATTACAATAATAAAAACGCTGTATGCGGTATTTTACAATCTCTCAACAGGAACGGATCAGACACAAAAAACTTCTATTTTGCAATTTGAAAAAGGTAGCACTTTACAAAGGAGTTTTAGCTGTATTAATACTAATATTGCAATCATACGTTTCAACTGCATCCATGGATAATGGATTTTGTTTCACTTTGTTCTTTTTATGAAATGCGAGTAAATTAAGGGAGTTTGAATTTAAATTTCATATTTTGTCCCTGGTAGTGCAAAATGAATTAACTCGAAATTTTTCAAAAAAGTTGAACATGATGAAAATTAGAAATTCAAGCTTTACATTTGATATTGTATTTGTCTGCTGTTTGTTAAACATTGACGATCTAAAAATGAATTGAGGTTTTGTTTTACATTATTTAAACACAGTATATTTGCAAAAAACAACTATGCTTTCTATAGATAGGTCATATAGGTAGACAAAAATTAGGTATTTTCCACGATTTTACCAGGATCACTTGGTACCTCCAAAACGTTCTTTCAAATGACTTGAACTTCGGTCGGTTTAGAGTTATTTTATTATTTAGTCATGTTTTTTTTCATTAATGTCACTTAACTTTTATTTTAATGACTTAAAATTTTATTTACATTTGTAAAATAGCAATTATTTTAAAAAATGTACAATTATTTGAATTAACTATTTGAATGTTTAATGGATTCATCAATTTGCGGATTCTCTCTGTCTAATTGTGTGACTAATATGTGTATTAAGTATATTGTAATTATTTTTGATTTATAGACTGATAAATATGACGACGACAAGAGTACGATGTAGTATATACGCCCAATAAAAAAAATTGGTTTTTGGTTTTCTTCAGAAATGTTATATTATATAAAAAATGTAGGAGTCAAACGTGATGATAAAATAGTTACATTCGAAAGTCCACTAAAATAATATAGGAAGCTCATTAAGGATTGCAATGTCATCTTGAGAAGAAACAATAGCCATGAGTAGAAATATTAAATCCTAACTGTTGCCCGCGGCGTTGTCCGCGTGGTAATACAGGAATATAGTTTTGCTATAAAAAATATCCTATGTGTTAGTCCAAGTTACAAACAACTAACAGTTGTAACAGAGTAACAAACAAACAAATAGACAAACTTTCGCATTTATAATATTAATAGCAATCATAAAATTTATCTCCTTTACAGTTTGACAATTATTAAAAATAATGGTAGTACATATCAGAAATTCTCAAATTTTCAAAGATCTTTACATATAAATATATTAACACGATTTTTTGATTGCTTTAGTTATTTATCAGTAATTTTTAGTATTTGAGAAACCATTAAAGCTACTTGTAAAGGTGGTATGATAACGTTAAAACAAGAAAAATATGTTTTAAAATGTTTTAAAAATATTTACATGATATGAAAAAAATACTGGGTTATTCCAATAATTCAGCAAGTCGGGCTTAGTATTACAGTCTTGCAATAACTTGCCTGGAATGGTTCAATTGCGTTACCTATTCCTGTCTTTTTTTCACAGTTCAAAGGCTCGACAATGTAGTGTTCGAATTTGGAAGATATAAGGTTGATAAATCTATTCACGCAGAATGCTTTACATCCTAGTCTCAGGTTGGCAAAGAGCTTTCTACATGAAGCCTCAACTGAAAGTGCCTCAACTTCCTTTGTACCGTGATGTACACTTACCACTGCTAATTTTCTTACGTCAAAACTCCTTATGTTACGCTTTATATAATATGCCGTATAGGTAAAAACCTGAGTTCCAAAATAGGCTACTTACTTTTTTGAACATCTGTAAGGGCTATAAAGGTGGACGAAATTCATATGGACTTTTCCGATCACAGGCAAAGTTGTTTTATTAAAAAATTAAAACAACGGATTTTTTTCTTACCCGGCCCGGAAATCTAACCCAGAACTGTATTAATTCACAGCACCAGACCACTTGACCACAGAGATAATTTTCTAGAAGGTCTAAAAAAATTTGTTTTAGCTTGCTTATAACACACAAACGCGCTTCGTTGGTCAAGAAGATATGAAAATATGGCAAGTGTTGTACCTCAGGACGACTTTACCTGCGGACAGTATTATTTCAGAAAGCATATACATTTCAGTCTTAATTTGAACGCCCAACGCACACATATCGTTTTATTTGATATAACAACACTGATTGACAGCCATATTGTGATTTGTTAGACAACAGGAAAAAACGACAACTCAATGTTTTTACCGCAAAAAAAATATAATTAATTTAGTTTGGGTGAATTTCAACACACGCCATTTTTTTGTCATATCGGTGAACATTTTCATTTATAACTTTTTTTGCATATTCGTTTCGTGTAATCTTTAGGATAGTAAATATCCTCAAATTTAATATCATCAACGTAACATTAACTACTAAGGAAAAAATTAATTTTGAATTCTGTTTTCCACCGATATCACAAACCAGCATCGATTGTTTTTTTTATATGAAAAGTTTATACACCGAAATGATATACATATCCAGCGATATGATAATTTATTTTTTATAACCTTTGAGATGTAGTTAGTAGGTACCTAGGTTATTTTTACAAGGGTGACTTAGAACTGAAGACCTGAACTAAGGTTATCATGTTAATTTCGTGGTTAGTAAACAAATTGTGGAAGTCCAAATGTTTGCCGTGTGGTAGTAGTTAGGTGGTGCTACAGCACTTTTTTGCGCTTTGGACAGGAGATTTTGAATAGTTAATAATTTACAAAAGTATCTGTATTATTCATATCACCACCGTGTACAACAAATTGATCCACCGTTCCCTTCAGTGGCCCAACTACTCCATCTGGCGCACCTTTCCCCATGCCCACATTCACTAAAGTTCCATAATATTACGTTAGTCACAGAATAGCAGTAAATACTTAATTGGGACATTATTAAAAAAAATCTCATACCGATACTGACCTGACGAAGAATCTGAAATAATAATACGATTCAACAGTTGGAACTGCCTTTTCAATTTCTTCGAATATTGGGACAATAAATATTGGGATAAAGCAATCTACCGATATGATAAAGCGATCCACCGATGTGACAAAACTTTGCGTTGATCATGAATCAAAATACCGATTTTATATAGGTACCTTGACACTGACTGATTTTTCTCATAATTTCGGTGCAAATTATCACATCGGTGGTAATAAAAACCACCGATTACAGCGATGTGAGAACAGCGACATGAGAAATAGAACACTTCTCAGAAAATTATAAAAAATGCATAATATCTAGGATAAATTCAATAACAGTCTATGAAGCTAATTCACTTACTAACTCCGTTAGATCCAAACAATAATAATAAAACTACTCATTACACTAGAAAAATGCAACCACCGATAATATTGGTTAATTGTCCAGGAGCAACTGAAATGGCGTACTTACGTTATTGGCGTGAATATGGAGTGATTTGGCACATATGCGTCCTGACTGGGCACTAGCACACGTGAGCACACACTATCAAGGGAAATAATTGTAGGGTTGGGACTCTGTCGAACTCGCCGTTGTAAAGTTTTTTTTGTCTGTTGTTTTGGAGGGCTTTTACCTATACAAGTATGCCAGCCCTATGAATGCTTAAGAAAATCAATTATTTATATAATTAATTATAAGTTTTACAAGAACATTTCAAATAGTTCCTTCGCTGCACCTCCATTTGGGTGTGATAAAATATAAAAAAGATCCTACATCAAAATTATTGATATTGTATTTTGCAAGTAGTAAACTTCTTTAATCGCATTATTTGACACATTTCATCAACAAGTGCTGGACATCCTCTACTATGTTACATGTCTCACAATTAGGTGAATTTAGTTTTTACATTAGATACCCAAATTTATTGGTTGGATAGTGTCCAGATCTTAAACGATGTGCTATAACAATGTGATTTCGAGAAACTTTACTGTTTGCAAACCATGGTATCGGAGGAGGCTGACACTGAATAGTTCTATACCAGATCCCCTTCGCTTAACTTCTTCTATCATAATATTCTTTAAATTTGTTGTTACATGTATGCTTACATTTACTTACAATTTCCGTGTAATGTGGAATAATGGTAATGTCAAACCCCTCCGACACCGCTGATTTTGCCAATCTATCAGCCTCCTCGTTACCACTCAATCATATATGCGATGGAATCCATTGCAACCGCACATGCACTGATTTGTACTTCAAATAATTTAATACTTTTAAAATTTCATAAGCTATCGGTACACCTCTTTCTCCAGAGACGCATCGAGCTATATGCTGTAAACCACTTTTAGAATCAGTAAGTATAACAAACTTATGATTTCCAAAATTATTTATGGTTTCTATATGATTCAGTGCCTGTGCGATTGCAACTTGTTCCATAGACATTATAGATATACAAGTTTGATTTTTGAACTTTGCGGAGTACTTTAGAGCAGGAATATGAAATGCAGCCCCCTGGCCATATTTGTTTTTAGATGCGTCTGTAAATATCTGAATATACCCTGTGTAACTTTGGAAAAGTTCTTGTAAAACTTCACATCTAAGCTTATCCGCATTATAAGTTATCTTTGATTGATTAATACATTTCAAGTCTTGTTTAATTATACAATTAATTTCTGTACTAGAAATCCATTAACATAGTGAAAACATATCGAAAATATCGTCCGAATATACATTATGTTGGAGACAATCATTATATATGTTGCAAAGTATAGTATTTTTCTTTTCAACCAGAATCTTAAATTTAACGTAGCACATACATTTTCCAAAGTCTCCGTGACAGGGTTATTGGTCCATGACTTACATTTTACAAAATATTTATGAGCTAGATACATTTGTCTTAAAAATAGTGGGTGTAAACACAGCTCATACTCCATAATGTGTATAGGAGTGCTCCTAATAAATCCACCTATTATCCTCATGGCTTGATTTTGCACCATGTTAATCTTCTCAACATGACATTTAGCACTTAAATCATACAAAAAACTAGCATAATCTATCCTGCTTCTAATTAAAGATATGTATAAAGTCCTCAAATGTTTAGGGTGCATACCCCAGCGTGGGCCAGATAAAATTTAAGCAAATTTAGAAATTTCTTAGTCCTTTCGGTGATTTCGTTAATATGCTTAGCCCAGCGTAATGATTTATCTAGCCTAAATTCTGTCATTAACTTTAATTTTAATATCTTTTCTTTTGGATGAAGTAGTGAATAAACATATTCTATTTTTGGTAGTAGACAGTCCCAAACCAAGATTTTGCAAAAGGTCAACCATAACATCTAATGTCTTTTGTAATTGAGCGGAACTGTAATCTATATTTTCATGGCTCAAAAATAAAACAAAATCATCCGCATACTGGGATACCATTACGCCTTCAATTGCATTACATATGTATGATGTAGCTATATTAAAATATAATAAAGGTGATACAAGGTCACCTTGCGCTAAACCTTTTCTAGCCCACCTAGTATAATTATTCCCCGCAACGTCATATTTTATTATCAATCTTCTCTCGTTTAAAAATGACCAGAAATATGCACAAATTGCTTTACCTACCTGTAAAACTGTCCAACATTTCTACAATTTTATTGAGTGATAGGAAATACGAATCTCTTAACTTCAAATCTACATCCATATGCATGGACATATGATGGACACTTATATGGCTTTTGAAATCTTAGTCTTACAATTTCACTTTCCACCCATTTACCATTTTTGTACATTGTCTTTATTCTTTTCACTGATACTACGTCATCATCCAGATCCAAAGACTTCAAAAATTCTTCTTCGCTTAGCTCTAAATCTACTCCTCTAATTATTCCATATATCGAAACATTCTTGTTTGTTTGTTGTGCTATGATATCCAATTATTTTAATTTTTCACAGTTTATTAATTTATCGAAGTTCTCTTTATTACCACAATGTATTAATACTTTAAATGGACCTTTGTATTTAATTTTATTAATGTTTTTAATATTTTCATCCCTTAACAACTTGATTAGCGCCATTTGCTTAGGTAATTATTCCTTTGATATAAGACAGACGGTATGTAAATTATCATTACGAAATGTGTTAGAATCCAAATGTCGAACTAATTCATCCCGGCTTATTACTTTTCGTGGTTTTTTTCGCTTTCTGTCTTAATACAGCCGTAAAACCACCTTCTGTATTTTCTTCACTCATCCTTTTCTCAGTACATTTTTCGCAATCTTGGGTTTCTATCTCTTTACCACTTTTACTATCTTTTAAAAACTCGGTTACCACTTCACTATTACCCTTATCATAATTGTCATCATCCCCTTTACTTTTTTCCCCCAATGTTGAAAATGAGGGTACTTCGAAAAAAACAAACGAATAATTAAACGCACTGTCTTGGCCGCGTATGTTTGGAACGAAGTCTCGAACGCCAATAGTTGTCAAGTTAGGTTTAAATTACTTTTGCACACCGATATGAGAACATATCGGTGAGATATGAGTCGCCTCTGTGGTCTAGCGGTCCGGGCGTTGAACTTAACTGCATGAGGTCCTGGGTTCGAATCTCGGGTCGGCCAACATAAAGAAAATTGGATTTTTCCAATTTTCTAATTTAAAAAAAATGTTGGTTGGGATCGGAAATGTGCCCGGTTGGCGATAGGCTTGCCACCTATCACATTGTGGGACTTAGTGTCTTCGGCTAGTCGTGGGTGCCTTGGTTGTACCTCTGCCTAACTCTTCGGGGATATAGGCGTGAAGATACTATATGAGAACATTTTGCAGGAAAAGTACGTTTGTGCCGTTCAGTAATAATAAATGTTAGTTATGTTATAAAATATGCTATATAATAAGAATAAAACTAATATTCAACGAAACAGAATAAGCTAGTATAAGCTTTTTTGTTTCTAAAAAAAGTAGAGGGACAGCACCGATTTGAAAAATATAAAACAATATTTTTGCCACAACCCAATTACTATCTATTGAATACTAAAAAACATAATTAAGAACAATATTGCTTTTTTCAATACTTATTTCACCGAAGACAGAAAAAAAGTCGTTTGGAAAATTCACCCTTCTGCAACTACTAACATAATCGTTCTGTTCGCAACTATTTCATTAAATGTATAGTGTTTTCGAATTTTTTTTAAAGCATTGTCCTTGCTTTTGTACATAAATTTAGAGACCGGTACCATCTTACTTTTTCTAGGTTAGATTTATACCTATGGACAGTCTTTTAAATGTAACTGTGGACAGGCCAATGCAGTAATTTTATAGAATTGCCTTTTAATTATTATTATTTTATTTTCATTGAGTGCAACAAAGTAAAACTGGTAAGACAGTAAAAAAGTAAGGAGACTGATATTGAAAATGTAGATGAAAATGTATGTAAAATATAGGCGACAACGTAGTAGTTCGTTATTATTCAAGAAATACTTAGAAATATTATGTAAGCGTATTAAGAAATATTAACAGATCCAGACAGCTTTATATGATTTCTTATTACAGGACCGTAAAATAATTTCAAATTCACAGAAATGAAAATGAAGACGACGATGATGTATTTTTTTTTAAACATTTTTGTCCACAAATATTAAAAAAGTATTTTTGTTACAGGTACAGGGAAATCCCGATGTATTTATTTTAAAAAAACAATGAAGATTCAGTTTACTTTTAAATTGTTGTTTCATAATTATAGTTTTAAGGAACAGTGTCATATTAAGTGTATTTTTTTAATGTTGCGAAGTTCCTTAAATGGAAGTAGATATGCTTTTTTTACGGCATTCTTATTTGTGAAGTTTTTATTTATAACTGTAAGAAGATTTGCTTATTTTTTAACTACTCTTTATTTAATAATACCTTATTCAGAGATCTCACGTCAATATTAACAATTTTAAACTTTAATTTGTTAATTACAAAACTTTATAAACACTGCATTCACAGGTACAAAGCCGTCCATAGGTACATTTACACCGTTCACAGGTACATTCATAGTTTATACCTGTGGACAGTATCCGTGTTTTTAAAAAATCTCTAATATTTTTTTAAGAACCTAGATAATTAAAAAAGGTTGTTCATTATTACAGATTATTTTATTATGTAACAGAAATAATAAATATTTAAAAATTACTGTTTTATTTTTCAATATACGATCAATTTCACATAGAAATCCGGTGAATGTCCACAGGTACAGCAATTACCCTTACTTGACTGACGAGCTCGCAAGTAAACGGTAGGTCACTGACTGATTATCAAGGTGTAATAACAATTATTTTACTTGACATGGAATCAGAAACGTATTAAAAATTTTGAAAGCTTTATGCACTAAAATTGAAATATGAGACACATCATCACATTTAATAAAGACGTTCTTGTTGCTTGGGAGAGATCTCTGCCTGATAACTTTTGGGCGAACAAACCTTACTCTAATTTTGTAGATAAAAAAAAACCTTTTGTTTCAAATAAAAATAAAAATTTCAAATAAAAACAAATAGTTGCGTAGTCAGTACATAATGTGACAATATATTTAATCAAGTATAATGAGTAATGTTACATTTGATCTGTTTTTGATCCTTGCACGTGATGCTTTATGGCTCAGATGTGGCCAAAACGCCATATGTGTCCGTATAAATATAAACATTACATCTTTGTGACCTATCCTTGAGAAATAAATATATAAGCACCATCAGTCTTTTAAGTGATTGAATGTTTTGCTTGTAATAAGGTAGTGAATGAATGTTTCTTTTGTTGGTAAGTAGGTCATGTATGCAAGTCTATCGGCTACCATATTTATGGAATACTGAGTTATAATCTTATGGCGGCAGTATTCGAAAAGGCAATGGTAAGTACTTATCCGGGCAAGTGGTTGCATATAATACTAATACCTATTAAATTCAAAGCGGTCTAGTACCTTCAGTGAAACTAGTTTGCCACCGACCTTTTCTAAATCGGCCGCATAATTAGATGAATCTTCAAGATTACTCCAGTCTTGTCATATTCATGCGTTCAGCCATGGTTCTTAGATTCTCAGTATATATCGTCGTTGTTAGATCTAAGGTTTGTTTTTATTCGACTCGCTTGGATTGGACATGTCCCCCAGTCTAACGAAATTAAAAACAAAAAAAAACTTTGCGTGGAAAATAAGGGGGGATATTGTTATCTCACTCCCTCTTTGGGTTTCTCGTTTCCTCAGACAGTTATGTCCTTTGAACATGTAGTTCTCTTACTAGTCTCTGGTTCCCTTATGGACAGTTACTTTACTCTTTGTTCTGTGGTCATTTGGTGGGAAAGTTTGAATGTCAAAACAGTGTTTCATGATTGTATCTATTAAATAACTTTCACTAAATTTTGTTTTTGTTGAAATGCCGCCAAAAAAAGTTTATTTTCGTGCAAAATATGTAAATATCGAGCGTGTCGAATGAACAAAGAAAAAAGAAGCTTTATGGCAAAATTTCCATTGAATGAATCCCGGTAAGCAATAAACTGTATTAAATTTTTATGTTATAACTATAATATAATGCAAAACATGCCATTTAGAATTAATTTTCTTATTTCTTTTTGTTCAAAACATTATTTTTATTGAATAGTTATGATGTACGTCCATTATCGATAAATAATATTATACTCGTTACAAGTTTTTTTTAAATTTGTTTAAAACACTTACATAATAAAGTAATATTTTCCGTTTTTGACACGCAGTACCTACACTAAGTGTTGACTAGTGTTGTTGGCAGCGCTTCCTCTTCCATTTAATAATTATGTTAAATTATGTTTACTTTAGATAATTACAATTAACTAATAATCGTGATAAAGTGTATGTGTGCGTGCTTGTGTGTGTTTTATTTTTTGTGTGAACACATGCATTAGTTCACTATAATTTATCTTTACGATTTTTCTCTTACTTCGAGACTGAGACTTTTTAACCAATTGAAAATTATGCTTTTGATTACTTTAGAGTTAAAAAAATGTGTCTAAACAGAATTGAACAAAAAGGATTGTAATGACGAATTACGAATAAATGCTGATTTATTTCTTTTTTATGAATAATTATTCAACTTCGTTCATTTAGTCGTAGCAATTTATCGTAAAATATGTACTAACATGTTTTCAGATACCGACAGTGGGTTGAGGCAGCGGCAAATAATGTTCCCATAGAAAAACTGCATACATTAAAATATGTAAGTGGTGCATACTTCGATCGGAAAGACTTTAATGTGAATCAAAGTCTGCTAAAGATGTCTGCAGTACCATCATTGAATTGGTGTACTAATCCGATTCCTGACGAGTTATTGTCAGAATTTCCCTGTCACATCCATGCCACAGATATAACAGCCGCTAAAGATTTTGAAAAATGGTAGACACAGAATAAATTGGTTGCTGGACCAAGTTACGTGGGTAATATTATTAATATATCATCACGCCTATATCCTCGAAGAGGCACAGGCACAACCAAGGTACCAATGACTAGCCGAAGGCACTAAGTCACGCAATGTGATAGGTGGCAAGCCTATCGCTAGCCAGGCAACATATCCAATCCTGGGCTACAACAAATTTTACATTTTTTATTATTAACCTAAAACTGTCTTCAAAACAATAATTTTTGACCTTATAATTTTGCTACTTGCTTTTTTATTTTAATTTTTTGCAGAAATTATGAACCAAGTTTAAAGCTTTTGAATCAAGGACTAAGTGTCAAAACATTTTTACAATCACCTAAAAGAAAACAAACATGTTTTGGTAAATGTTGCACAGCTTGAAATTAAAATGTTTGAAATCAGTTATTTTATAAACCTACTAGTCTCTGTGAGTGTAAAATACAACGTTACAATTTTGTCAACTATATTTTAAAAGAATGGACGAGATGGCAAATCCGCTAATTTTTTTTCGTCAGATCTCCCCAATAAATGCTCTACCATCTGGTGCTGGATTTATGGAATACAGTGAAATATTATATTGTATACTTTTCTGTTCATATGGAAACTGAATAAATAAGAGCAGCGTCGAGAGCTTAATATAGAAAATGCTTTTTAACAAAATTTAGTACAAATTGTAATAACAAAATATTGTAGTTTGCGTTTTAAACATTATTCATTTCGGAGTGTCTTCATCAGTATATCTTTATTTCTTTGTCAATATAAAAATATGCACGGTAAAAATTCTTTTATTTTCCTTTTGTCCTTTTGTGTTTATATTTTTGTCCTTTTGTGTTCATATTTGTCCAACGTGGCAGTTGTTTACTATTTCTAATTTATTGATTCATTTTAATTTATTTAATTACTATCCCGTATACGTTGGATTTAAATGTGAATACTGATCTGATCTAGGATAAAATATTTTTTTGTTAGCCTAATTTATAAATATACCACCTATGGCCTAAATTTTATCGATATCGATAAAAATGAATACATTGCTGAGCAGCTGTTATCTGTGAGATTCGTACTTATGTAAAAACTGGCATTTGCGTGAAGTTTCGTTGGTAACATAGTGCCATGTAAACTGATTTTTTTTAAAGTACTAAGTCCCGTCTCTTAAAACGTAGTGATTATATTCTCTTTGGTGTCCCCCATCAAAAAGCGAGTGCTTGCTATTGTCTTGTTCGTCTTATACAATAAGGTTAAACGTAAACTTAGGCAAACATAATTGTGATAATTCTGCTGAGAACAAACTGGAATTATTTTAGGTGAAATAAAAAGACGGAATATTTTAAACATATCAACCCTTGACATTTTAAATCAACGTTTTAGAAATAGATTAAATTCAATTTCAGTCGATTTATTGCTGCATTAAATAGTCTTGGTGTTATTAACAATACATATTTCGAACTTTTTTGACTCATATCACCATGCCCTTTACATACATTACATACATACACATAAGGTGTAACAAAAAATGGCCTTCCAAATGTCATATACAAACTAATCTGACAGTGTTAAATGTACTTTATCTCTTTCTATTACGGTAATTAAAAGAATAAAGTTAACTTAAATTTAGTTTAGTGAGTGCGTAACAAAATTACCATCTGGAAACTTATTTTGCCTGACGCATGTTGGTCGTCCTTGCTGTCTATTAGCCATACAATAACACAGTGGTCACTGGCTGAGACATTTATCTTAAGCACTCCACTAATGTATACAAGGATCATAAATCTACGTGATCTGAATTTCAAACTAGGTGACTATTTGATTACACATATTTTTGTGAAGTGTTGTGTCTGAATGTTAAAAATAAATCTACATAAATACTGAGAGTGCAATATGAATGCTTCGAAACCCTAATCTTCTTATGTCTGTTACTGAATGTGATATTATAATCGAGTTTTAATTCAAAATCTTAATTGTGATCTATTAATCAGGAGGAGATGGCTGTGTCATATAAAAGACGGCCGTTTGTTGTACGTAAGCACGTTTACGTAACGGGTAACCTTTTTTATAGTTTACTAGCGGCCCGCCCCGGATTGGCACGGTTATGAATTGTACACATAAACCTTCCTCTTTAATCATTTTATCTATTAACCCATATAGACCTACCGTACCATATACGGTACAGCAACTTTAAAAAAATATTTTGATATACCCACTAATTATTTTTCTTTTGTTCCAGTATGTAATGATTAGCTT
>NJDC01002394.1:53538-79337 GCA_002245475.1 Calephelis virginiensis
ACAAAGGAAGCGACTTTATTTAAGCTTTTTTAACTTGCAATGTATGTATGTTAGTTCGGGTGGAATCTTTGAACTCAATTTTGAAGCAGATATCTTCAACCAATTGAGCTGAAATTTTGTATACACTTTTAGTTTGGATGACAATGCACGATTAAATACGTGATGTCATTCTAAATGCAATACGGCAGACCATTCAAGATGACGGAATAGTTATTTTTAAATGCACTTTTACATTATGAATGTCAAATGAAAGGGCTCGTTAAGAGCGCCTCGAAAAATAATATGACGTCATTCTAAGTCAAATATGGCGGATCATCCAAAATAAAGGAATTTTTAATGAACTTCTAAAATATGGATATCAATTAAAAGAGCTTTTTGAGACCAACACGAAAAATAATTTGACGTCATTATCAATCCAATATGGTGGACTACTTAAGATGGCGGAATTGTTATTTTATGCACTTCTACAATATGGGTATCAATTAAGAGAGCTCATTGAGACCAATTTGAAAAATAATGTGACGTCATTCTCAATCCAATATGTGGACTACTTGAGATGGCGGAATGGTTATTTTACGCACTTCTGCAATATGGGTATCAATTAAGAGAGCTCATTGAGACCAACTCGAAAACTGATGTGACGTCATTATAAATCCAATATGGCGAACCCTCCAAAATGACGGAATAGTTATTTTATACACTCTTACAATATAGGTATTAAATGAAAGAAATTAGCAGACCACTTTCGATGGCGAAAGTTATTTTAATGCACTTCTACAAAATGGGTACCTATCAAATGAAAAGACACTTTGAGAGCAAATCGAAAAATAATGTTATATCGTTCTAAATCCAATACGGTGGATCATTCAAGATGGCGGTATAGTCATTTTAATGAACAATATGGGTATCAATTGAAAGGACTCTTTTATACCAGCTTGATAAATAATGTGACATCATTCTAAATCCAATATCGTGGATCATCCAAGATGACGGAATAGTTGTTTTATTGCACTTCTACAACATGGGCATCATACAAAAGGCCTTATTGAGGGCAACTCGAAAAATATTGTGACGTAATTCTAAATCCAATATGGCGGACCCTTCGAAATCGAGGAATAGTTATTTTTAATGCATTTCTACAATATGGGTATCAAATGAAAGGCTTTGGCGAAAATAATAAGAAAATAATGTGACATTCAAATTAAATCCAGTATGGTGCACAATTGAAGTTTTTAGTGCTTTCCTATAATGAAAGGGATTGCTGAGATTTTTTTTAAACATTTTTGAAGCCAGTAACATCGATTGATTAACTTTGATTTGTGTGATTTGGAGGTATGGTCGTTATCAGCATTGATCTGCAACATTTCTAGAAGGATAACGCTAAAATCAAACCCGGACCTATGTTTTGTCAGGCTCAAGTAAGCTATATTGAAATAAGTGGCGCATTCTTTTTAAACACCCAAGTCAAGATTAAGCCGTGCCAAGGGCTGAGTGACAACGGGGTTTAACGTGATGTCATAAGCCTCAAGTCACCTGGGCGAACCCTTCTGTAAATTAGCTTTTCTCCTTTAAAACGGTTTTCCCCTGTGTTGGTCCGGGCTCCCTTGCAGAATAGACCATCTGCTTTCCTGTGCCAGGCAGCCCGCAAAAGGCGAGCACAGGCTTACCGTTACTAACATCGTGCCATCTGACTAGGTGGTAGAGTATCGCAGTGACTCGCCCGAATTGGTACTACCTTGGTTGGTACCTATTCTTACCGCCACAACGTCAGCGCTTGCGGTTGACGTGTTCCGGTTCGGTGTTTAAGGTAGCCAGTAAACTTACTTATGCTCGAGGGCTTACATCTCGGCCTAAGGTTGGCAACGCGCCATTGTCACCTTTCGTGTCTCTCGGTGGCGTGAATTTGCTTTTCATGTCATAAAAAACGGAGCTCGGGAATGTTCGACAAGAGGGGTAAGATGATAAGAAGGTCTCCTTGTTGGAGAACGGGATTGTTCGAAATTAACCGGCAAACGACATTGCACCAATTATGCCTGGAATGAGATGGACATACTAAGAAACGCCAGCCAGTAAACCAGCGATAACTAAAAAGGACAAAATACATCAAAATAAAAAAATAAACTTTTTTAGAACAAACTTTTATTTAAATGCTCTAAAACGAAGACAATTATATTTTTTCTTAAAAAATATTAACTATAAACCTACATCCTCATTATACACAACTCATATGACCATAAAAGCTTGTCGCACGATTTTCTTGCGTAAATAAACTTGTAGATACTAACTTATTTATTTATGTAAAGTTTTTTTATTTTTATT
Source organism: Calephelis virginiensis (assembly GCA_002245475.1). Lineage (NCBI taxonomy): Eukaryota > Metazoa > Arthropoda > Insecta > Lepidoptera > Riodinidae > Calephelis > Calephelis virginiensis. The sequence continues at coordinate 55,858 of NJDC01002394.1, forward strand.
TATTATACTATGTAGTGATGGTTCATTAAAAATGTTATGTTGTCGACATTTTTGACTATTTCTTTATTCAACTGATTTTTGGATAATTAAGATATCTCTTATTCTTGTTGTTCGTGTTTTAACTGTTTTTCATAGAGGGCATCACTACGAGCCAAAAATATATACACTTATTATAAAAACTGGATAGACAGTGTAAAGTGAATGGGTTGGACTTGCGAGAAGCCAAAGAGCCCAAATATATCCAGCTCCACATATGACACACATCATTAAACTGTTTTATTAGCACCAACAATACACATACTACTATTTAGTAGTACACAACGCTCGTTTCAACACAAGAACCGAAACAGCATCCGGAGAATCCAACTGCAATCCAAGAAGGTCTAGTTACCAGAGGACCAAGAAGCGAAACATACTTCAGTTGTTAGTTGCTATATATTGCTATAAGTAATACTTTTACTTGTTTTTTTAGGAAATTGTCAATTAAATATTTTATTTGAATTTAACTTAATATATTTTTAAACCAATTATAATATAATTATAATATAATTGGTTTAAAAATAAGTTAAATTAAACATTATTAACGAGAAGGAAACATTTTGAAGGAAACGTTTGAAGATACATTACCTGATAAATAGAATTTTCTTTGCCTGCGTTGTAGTTTATTAAGACTAATAAATGCCAATATCCTTTATCATGCTAACACAAAGGTCGCTAAGAAGTACTTCAATAACGTAACTTCGTTTAAACTTTACGAAAGCGGGGCAAGGAAACCTTTTCTTGCACTGAAGAACTAACAATGGAAAATGGAATTCACATTTTCCATTGACGTTTCTCGGTAAAATTCCATTGCTTAAACAAGTTTCTAAACTGAAGTTGTTATTTTCACAACATACGCAGTAGAACCCTTTTTGTTTATCTTTGCCAATGGGCTTATATAAACCTATTTTTTTTATATTCAGTAGTAAAGTTCTGATCATGTAAGATTAAAATCAGTGGACTAAGTGTATCATAAATCAAATATTGCGGAAAAGTAGAAGCGTTAATTGAAAAAAAAGTTAATTAAAAAGTAAAGATTAAAAAATTTCATTGTTAGCATAAATTCTTTTGTTCCTAGCCTTTTATATTTTACTGATAACGCATTTAGCGCAAATCTAACAACGCCAACTGCGAGTCACAAGTTCGATTTTCAACATAGGCACGTTATTTTATTTAATTCCACAACCACTAAAAGCCATCATAGATCTTTTGTGTATTATGTGCAGGTTCATAGGCTACAACTATATCTACTCGCTACCCTACACTACGAACCGAAACACGACAATTAAGCTTCGGCCAAACCTGCATGTAAAGCGGGCCAAAATTTAAAGTAATATCGATTTTCGAAGAATGAAAAACCTAAATGTGTTTGATACTACTACCCCAAATTTATAAGCCACTTTTAACTGACATCGAAAAAGAGAACGTTATTTAAAATATCCTTTTTTTATTTCGGCGTACTTCCGAAGTATTGCCGCCAAGTCTAGATCTGTTAATGAAATCGTCTTTCAATTTATTGAAGTGTTAAAAAGCGTCAATTGAGCATGTTGTGTGTAAGTTGTTAATTACCTGCTGTTATTTTGTAATTTTAAGTTTGATGATTTTGTTTCCATTGCAATTGCATTGTTGTTTAGCATCATGTTTTTTTTAATAACCCTGAGACCTGGACAAATCCCAGAAATTGATCGAACTTTAAATTAAGCAAATTACATGCTTGTATTAATGGTGCTTAGTAGGAATACTAATGCATAGAAACACCTATATAGGTATAATTTAGTTCTTATATATTTTCACCCGAGTAAGTCCGGGTCCTCTAAGTAGAAAAAACCATCTGCCATCCAGCCTGGAAGCTCGTAAGAGGTGAACTATCCTAACACCCCCGCCACCGCACCTATAATACATGTTATGGTGTCCATGGCTGCAGCTATCTCTTACCATCACGTTCGCTGTTGTTTTCCATAAAAATAATATAATTGGCTAATATTAATTTGGCTTTTGCTTATTTGTTACGAAAAACACATGTCTTTTAAATTAAATAAATACGATGTTTTTTTTTGGAGAAGGGTTTTTTTAGTAACTCCTCAGCGATGGACGGATGTGTAAAAAACAATTGCCGATTCTGGGTCATAAAGTCGACGACATTAACATAATTTCATTATAAGTACACATGTTCCGATTTTCCAGTATTATTTATAAAAATGTTTTTAAATTTTGCGACACTATTTATGAATCGCTTAAAATTTACAAAATTGCTAATGTCAATTTGGTCTCTGAGATTAAAATACATCTACATCTACGCTATTAATAAATAGAAAAGATTTGGATTTTGTACAATATATTTTTGAATGTTTGTAACTCAGAGACTACTGAACCGATTCAAAAAAAAAACACCATTAGAATTCTGCACTAAGTAGCATATTTTTTTTAAATGGATTTTTTTTCTAAAATTTTACTAATGATACCCAGGGTGTAAAAAGTGAACTATAACGTTTTATATTTTTATATCTTTCCTCATGCGCTCTGCGAAAACCATAAGAGATAGAACAAAAAATCTTCTACAATATTGGTCTCCCCGGGTATCTACATTATCATCTGTCATTCTTTCCACATGACCGAATCAGCGGAGGAACCCTTTCGCATTTTAACATCAACACTTTCTTTCAATCCCACTCTTTCTCGGATCTCACTGTTACGAATGCGGTCAGCGAGCGTTAAATTACAGATTTTCCGTAGCGCTCTCATTTCGACCGCATTTATCCTACTTTCATGCGTTTTATCGCCTCTGTGGTCTAGCGATCCGGGTGTTGGACTTGACTGCATGAGGTCCCGGATTCGAATCCCGGGTCGGCCAACACAAAGAAAATTGGATTTTTCCAATTTTCTAATAAAAAATGTTGGTCGGAAGTGGAAATGTGCCCAGTTGGCGATTGGCTTGCCACCTATCACATTGTGGGACTTAGTGTCTTCGGCTAGTCGTGGGTGCCTTGGTTGTACCTCTGCCTACCTCTTCGGGGATATGGGCGTGAAGATACTTTTTTTTTCATGCTTTTTCTGACATACCCAACTCTCGCTTTCATACAATGACGGTGGGATAAACACAGAATTATGCAAAGCGAGTTAGTAAAATTATAAGTTTGCAAGTTATAAGTTACTCAATATATATTCATTTTAAAACTTAATTAAGGTTATATTGTTAATTATATTTTTAATAAGAACGCCAACTTGCCAAAACTACTTTGTTTCCAAACATTATAAATATATAGTTTGCGTGCCATCTGTGATTTTTGTCGTTATCAATATTTTTGTTTGTGTTTCAAATGTATGGCAGTATGTGTAATGTTTTATTTATTGATTTAATGCTGGTGCATGCATGTTTACTGAATGCATGCATGTTTACTGAAAAACATTAGCGTTCTTCACGTCTCCTACACATGGACTATGAGTGTGCCAAATTTCATACTCCTCCGTCCTCGAATTTTCGTAAAAAGGGTTCCAAAGTTTTTGCTTGACGAATTCATATTATGATACACAGCTGTTGCCTATGATTTTGGTTCATACAGAAATCGTAAACTGTTGGCAGTAGCAAAATATTTTTGGCTTTCCAATATGTATTAAATTAAACCTAAAATTAAAAAACAAATCTTCATTGAAACCTATACGTAAACAGTAAGAACTTTATCGATCACGTCAGTTTTCAAACAAAAAAACCGCATCGAAATCGGTTTATTGATTTCGGAGTTATATCTAGGAGCCTGCAATTGATTGAAGTATTTCACCTATAAAAACCAAAGGCATTGGTTGTGCGTTGACTAAGGCTGGAGTTTTGACACTATCTCAAGCGTAAATAGTTAACTTTAACAGCTACTATACCCTTCAGACCGGAACATGACGATGGTAAGCATTGATATTATAATGGCACGTATAGGTAAGGCTACGATAAAAAATAGCAGGACGAAAACTACATATTAAACTTTTTGGCTAGTTGGGGATATTCTACAACAGCAACCTTTATCGAAAGCTTAGTGAAGATCTTTGAACCTGAGGGTTTTTTTTGGTTTTTGACATGGACGCGGGTTGTATGGGTTATTTCAGTCAGATATCAAATCTATATTTAATTTGTATTGTCTGTGACGTTTTGTGTTGTCCGGTGTGACTAAAATTTGTTTAAGGTGGTGGACTATAGGATAATCTTAATAAAAACCAAACACTCAAGATTTAAGTGTTTATGTAATTATCTACTGAATCGTGCTTTCCGTGACACATAGATAAGAAATCAAACTACACCCGGGTAGTTATAAAAAGCCATAAAATGATAGGAAAAAGAAAATCGTTTACCGTGTGTAGTCAATTGCCCAAAAGCAGTATTACTTTTACAATAAACTAAGAAGGTTCGGCGTACTTGTTAATGGCCTATGAGCAGTTCGACTTTTTACAACATACAGAAACGGTTCACCGTATCTTGTCAATAACGTTTGCATGTTAGTTCATCCTTGATGCATCCTTGTGCTCTTTAGCTAATGGTTCTATATCATACAACCTTGATTTGAAAATTGTTTTGACCCTAGAATAGGCCATTACATAAACAGATTTAATCGACTAATTAAATATGCTAGAGCTTTGGAATCGATAATCGTGGTCCGATTTTTTGAATTTGTCATAAGGTAATGAACACGAGAGTAAAAGATAACTGATGCAATAGACACCAAAGATGTTATAGGTGCGTCGCTGTCTTATAGCCTGGGTGTTAGGCCTGATCTGCAAGTCTACCCGCTACCTTGTCCTCCGAACCGGATCGTGATGTTCTCATTATGACAGCACTAATTGGGAAGGCGGTGGATCTCTACCCGGGCAAATTGGGGCACGGCCCTCTACCACCAGAGGCCTTACTAGTAATGACTCATTAGCCTAGCCTTAAACCGAACTAAAAATCATACCGCACGGGCTTTAGCGCGTTAAATTGATTGTAAAACTATATAATAGCCAATAAGTAGACACAAATATGTAAAAAGAATCAGAAAATTATTAAACTGATTTTAGAATCGCACTTATTGAAAAACAATTTATAAACGCTTTGACGCGTGTCATACAATTTGTTTGCGGTGTAAGTTTAAGATAGCACTGAGGCGATTTTAATATTCCTCGTCTTCGCTGATATTGAAAATCGATTTTAATCTTTCTCTTAACAGTATTTAAAATCATAATACTGCCAATCTTAGTTATGTCATAGGTCATCACTGTAATCCTCATTTTAGTGATAACTTTATTCTCTCTTCAAAGACCAATGGAAAACATTGACTCCCTTCAAAGTCTAATAAAATCTTATAATCTTAACTTAGTAGAAACTTAGTAGAAAGAGTTTTTTTTAACTAGACTAAAAGTGTGTGTGTATAATTGTATGCCTGTTTGTGGCTTAATAAAGACTAAACGAGTGGACAAATTTCGATACGGTTTTTTTTTGTTTATTTTTTGAGAGCTGACGTGATCGAGATGGTTCTTAGCTGCATACGAGTAGGTTTTATCCGAAGTTATTGAGAAATGTTTATTTGAAGATTATTCTACGATGGAAAATTATCAGGTGGAAGGTCAAAACACAAAAAACGTTCGATTTTTTAGTCAACTATTTAGTCTATTATATTATTATTATTATTATATTAACTTGGTTTTTTAGTTGTATCCATTAAATACGAAATCTTTTTTTCTTCTCCTTTATACCAAGGTTGACAGTCCACGATCAGATCGATCGGATATTGTCCAAAGGTGGTGTCAAGAGTCTCCGAAACCGGCGTGTTTGTATGAAAAGGGTAATGAATGCGAAGGAAGCCAGACAAGTTTGTAAAGATCGTGAGGTATGGCACTCGATACCCTCTGCCTACCCCGTAAAGACGTGAAGACATGTATGTATGTTTGTATGTTTGTATGTATGTATGTATGTATGTATGTAGGTATGTATGTATGTATGTATGTATGTTTGTATCTTCTTATTTTTTATTTTCTCGTCTTTTTGTGACTTGTCGTAAAACTTTTTTCGCTTCTGAAGTCAATTTGAGATCGTGTGAAATTTAGAACAATGTATCAAGAATTATAGAAAACTTGTTAGTGATCGAGACTTGCGCCAAGTTTAACGAGTTGTAAGAAGTTTTATCGTCGAAGTTTGGTTATATCATCCACATGTTAATCCGAGTTGCTACCAAAATGTTACTCCGAGGAAAAAGGGGACTTTTTAAATACAATTTACCAAAAAACAATTATTTCCTGTTGTTATTTATTTTAGTCAAATTTAACATTTACAAAAGAACCGAGAAAATATGAAACATTAATTTCTTTCAGCAAAATTATACAATTCAAAACCAATTGAGAATCTAGTGTCAATATGCTCACAAGATACAATAAATATGAAAAGAATGCGCCCACATTTTCTCCTGATCCATCTTTATTTTCTTCTTTTATTATTTACAAGCTGTCCTGGCGAACATCGTTTTGATACGTTCAGTTTATATCACAGATTTCCTCGCAGTTTTTCCCATTTTCTTATCTTTTAAACTTACTTTGGACTTCGGCTATATTTGTCAATTCGGAAATCTCAAAGTGTTTTAAATATATCTATATAGAGTTGTCATTACACAAATTAAAAATTAAAAATAAAAGTACAAACTGAAAAAAAGAGTAAAAAGTGTTAAGCCGAAGCCCATAATTTAAATAGTAGTACTGTACATAATTGTACATTTCATATGAAGATTCTACTTCTGACATTACTTTTTTTCAGTTGACATTTATTTTCTTTTCAGTTATTTAATATTCAAGTTACATGAGTTTATTTACGAGTAATTTATAACTAACTATATTAAATACATTTATGATAAGGTCATAGGTTTGTCAATTCAAAAGATCAGACGTTACAGATTTAGTAGGCAATTTTTAAAATTTCATTTTAAACCATACTATATACATATATAACAATACCATAATAAAACTAAATCTGCACATGAAATATTTTTAAAAACTATTATTGTTACGTATTGCATTCAGGCAAGGGCATTGCCAGGATTCTGTACATTAAATCTATCAGAAGGTGACGTATCTTATATATAATATTCTCGTGTCACGGTGATTGACGCCGTGATTGAACTCCTCCGAAACAGCTTGACCGATTCTCATGAAATTTTGTGAGCATATTGAGCCTAGGTCTGAGAATCATGTCAATGAAATGACCTAAAAAAAATTATTCTCTTATATGAAACGTGTCCAGCTTTGTGGGATCCTAAATATAAAAATTCTAAAAGTTCAGCTTTGAGCCAAAGTAAATTTACCGGCTACCTTACACTCCGAACCGGAACACATCAATGGCAAACACTGACGTTATGGCGGCAGGAATAGTTAAGGCGGTGGTACCAATCCGGACGAGTCGCGCAATTCTACCACCTAGTAGGATGTCACGGTGTTAGTGACGCTAAGCCTATGCTGGCCTTTTACGAGCTGCCTCACAGAAAGGCAGGTGGTCTATTCTGCAAAGGAGCCCGGCACTTTTTCTTCCTACGTTTAGTTTTCAACGTTAATGCGAGTATGATTGTTAAAGCTGCTTTTCTACTGTTATCCATGTAGAATTCGGATTAACTTTATTTGAATCGAATGTGAAACACAACTTCGCTATAGTAAATTCAACCGTATACTGATGATGATATTATTGACAAATGTAATAGCCCATTTCAATACTTGCGATATCGCGATATTAGTATCATGATAATATTTATCAATGTAATACGCCTCGTTGAGTAGGTCTGACAATAGGCTAACAACATCTATTTCTTATAACCCTAACTCCTAAGTGATATGGGTGAGTCACCCACCCCCACTTTTTTCACTAAAATCACATTAAAGCAGAACAACATCTGCCGGGTCAGCTAGTAATTTATAACATTATTAAAAAAATGTGCAATGTGAATGTGTCGAGGGTTATTAAAACTTTTGTGGTTTCACTTTTCATGCAAGTTTCATTTAATGGATTCTTACCATTGTATACTAGTGTCTTTGGCTAGTCGTGGGTGCCTTGGTTGTACCTCTGCTTACCTCTTCGGGGATATGGGCGTGAAGATACTTTATTTTGTATACTAGTAGCTTATGATAGGTATATAGTGTTATTATATATGTATACTAGCGGTCCTCTCGGCTTCGCACGGTTATAAAATATAGGTATAAACCTTCCTCTTCAATAACTTTATTGTCTAATAAAAAAACCGCATTAAAATCCGTTGCGTAGTTTTAAAGACTTAAGCATATTAAGGGATAGGGACAGAGGAAGCGACATTGTTTTATACTATGGAGTGACACTATGTGTTATTATAATATGTATATACTTTATATTTATTAGTATTATTAGTGTTTTATGAAAACTCTCACTTTTACAACCACGGTTAATTTAAGATAATTTCTGCTACAATGTGACAAAGAATGGTAATAAAAACTTGTTAGAAACGAGTTAAGTTCACGGACGATTTTTTCTCATTTCGCCATGTTATGTAGAGTTGCTGTCAAAATGGCACCAGAAGAATAAAGTGTACATTTTACTTCAAGATTTACTCATTTTATATCTTTGTATGTTTATATCAAAGTGACAATAATATTATTAAGACTGAAGAACTGGAGACTGAAGTCGAAGGATCAATTTACAATAATGGATTTGTATTACAATGTATTTATAAACGCTATTGGTTTTTTCTCTGTCGCCAAAATTGTTGTAATTGTTGCTGTTATTATTATTTTCGAAAAATGTATTTCAAATTATTATTCCTCTTTATTATGTATAAACACATATGATACATTTTACAAATAAGTGTTGTTTGCTAGGTCGATCTGCTATATAACCTTTATGCCAACATTAAAAAGTGCTTAGCGTATTCTAAAAATATTGAAAGTATGTTTGATACTAAACAAATTTACAATAAATCAAACGTCTTAGGAGTTCGGAAATTATATAATTAGAGATCTAGTTCTAGAAACATCTAAGTATAATATTATGTTTACAAACTCTTGCCCTTAATACACACATTAAATTACAAATTTCTGAGACTTGGCCAATTTCATCGATAGCGAAGTCTCTCAGAATAACAATACTATGTTAGTATACATCTATGTAAAATCGTAGTATTGTTAGTACACATATATAAGTATGTTGTTCAAAATGTAATTGCTTACAAGTATGGTTCCTCCTAAAGTATATTTTTGTGGTTTCAGTGTCTTGTATTTTATTTTCCAGATTCGCGATAGGTTGACATTTGTCAAAAAGAAACTAAAGATTTCTCAATGTTATAAGAATATTTTTTTTAAAAAAAGTAACGCTATACTTTTGTGTCATTTCCTATTAACTTAAGCATGTGACGATCCTTTTATTCCATTATGCTACTAGATCAGTCCAGTCAGTCAGAATTAGAAATATAGGTTAAAATATAGTTCAATACCAACTAGACCACTGGTAGTAGAGTACTATGCAGCAACTTGCCTGGATAGTGATCCACCACGTTACCTATTCCTGTCGCCATAATGGCTCTGTCGTTATCCGGTCTGGAGGATAGGATAGTCGATAGACTTGCCCAATAGGCCTCACATCTCAGCCACAGGACAATGACACCCCTGCATAGTTTATGGTGTATATAGGCCACGGATGTCTCTTACTATCAGGACACTGGTGTGTTTGTTCGCTGATCGCTGACCTATCACATAAAAAAAATTTATGGTAGTCGATAGAGTCTCGTCTTCTTGAGTCCACTTGTGCGGAAAGGCCACTGTTTCATTTCTGTGACCTCCATTATAATGTTAAAGTATGGAGCATGTTGATAGAAGAAAGCGTTACTTTGCAGAAATCCATACTTAAATCCAGATTAAATAATTTGATTTGGTTTTATGGAGCATGAACATGGGCATATGGGCAATAGCCAATCTGAGTGTGGGACACTCAGATTGGCTATTGCCAACCACTGGCACTATCATAGGGCACTGTTAACAACCGTTGTGTATATGAGCCTTAATTATCATCAGAAATCCATCCCCTTGTTTGCTTTCCAAGATTAAATTACCAATAAAGATCAATGTCGAATTCCTAGAAATAATTGGATACTTCGCTCGCAAATCGTGGACGTAGAATTGTGCTATATTAACTTGGTGTGAGTAAACTCCAAACTCATCATTACGGATGTAATTAAAGCTGCCAGTTGCATGAATCTGTAGCCGACATCCCTCACTAAAACTCAATAGCACCAAAAGGCTTCTGCAATATATCAAATGTTTGCAAACCAAACAGTTTGTACTAAACTTCGATATTATAAGAACATCGAATCCGTTAGTAAATAAACGTTTCGTACATATCAGTTGACAATGTTTAGATAGTACAGATTGGTCAAAATAATAAAAAAGCCACATTTTTTGCAATAAAAAGGTCACAATTTTTCTGCACGCGAATTTTATTCCAAACGCGGAAACTATGGATTAAACCCTTAAAAAGGGTAATTCTCTAGATAAATATATTTTTTGTACAAGAGGAGGCAAACGAGCGAGTGGGACGGAAAGTGTTCATCGCCGCCTAGGACATCCGAAACATCAGGAGTATCACAGACAGGTGAGGTAGACATAATTTACATACCATTAGACTGTTTCTTTATTTACTGTGGAACCCGCGAGATGGAGTAAAATTCATAGAAAACAAATTGATGTTGCCAATTTCAGAAACGATTTTAAAAAGAAGCGTTTCTTTTTACTATTCGAAACTTTTCAAATAAGGCCCAATATGAAATAAGAACAAACAAACATTTTGGAAACCACTAGAACCACCTTCCACTTCTATTTATCAAATCAGCTCCATTATTTTACAATATTTCAATACAGTTATGTTTAATTGCATATGCTCAAAAACGGTATCGATTGAATACACTTGTTTCAAACTTGCAAAATTCCATATGGAAAAACATTTTTACATCGCAAATAGAAAACCTTCGAAAAAATCTAAGCAACAAAGATGGGCATCGATTAAAAAAACATCTGTGTAACTGCTTGTCTATCTATATTTCGCATATACTGTGTAAATTAGAATGTACACAGATAGGTCTGGACTGTTTTTGTTCCAGTTGCCTATTTGATTTCTGTGGATGCGAAACTAATTCAATTTCAAAACAGTGCTGCTTTCAACGGAAACTCGTCATCTATTAGTTAAAAAAGCTGAAACACAACACTAATTTTACTACATTTTTGCTTAGACTTAACATAGGAATTTGTATAACTGAGGTTAATTAACTTTTTATAATGGGGTATCTCTCAGGTACCTCGCTCGGATTGGTACCACCACCTTACCTATTCCTGCTGTCATAATGTTAGCGCTTGACGTTGACGTTTTCCGGTTCGGAGCGGTAGCCGGTAAACTTACTTTTGCTCGAGGCCTAACATTCCAGCATAAGGTTAGTAACGATGTTAGTAACAAACCATTTCCACCTTCGTTGTCTTTAGGCGGCGTGAATTTCTTACTATCGGGAAACCTGCCTGTTTGCCTTCCAATATCATAAAAAACAAAAAAGGAACCTTTATTTGTTGTAAGCTATTTTTTTAAGCTTAAGTTATTTAAATACTAACATGTATGGACACCTAATAGTTAAGAAAAAAAATAATAATAAAGAATCTACAATATATTTTTTACAAGAAATACATTTTTATTGTAAAAATAAAATTTACTTGTTAGGGCTATTCATAGCAGAAGACTTGAGTAGTACTATTCAAGATGTATAAAATATTATCAAACGTGAGGAAAATCTTGCGAACTTTAGGAATCCCCATGGCCATCTTTGTACTCTATCAACAGGTCAGCTCCATGTCGTAAAAGTTTTACATTGTCGTCCAATTTGTACATGCATGCAAAATTTCAACTCGATCGGTAACTGGGAAGTTTGTCAAATTCAAGTTGTAAGATTCCACTCGGACTTCTAGGTACCTACATTTACACAAATGACACAAATTAATCTAACCTCAAAGTAAGCAAATTGTATGCTTGTGGTATGGGCGATAGACAATGTACCAATATTATGCTAAGAAATGCTTATAGAGATTCCAGTGTATATCTAATAAACACGGAGACATGGAAAAACAGACATCTATGTTCATTATATAAATGCCTCGGGAATCGCTCCCGAGCTTCGCAGTTAGTCGGTGAAGCAAGGCGTGTACGTTAACCTCTTGCCTAATGACGGACAGGTAACATTGCACGTTAAATAAAAGCTTGTAATAAGCGTGTTATGCAAAATTAGTTACGAAAAAAAAGTAAATTAATTTTGACGAATCCTAACTTGCTAAAAACATGTGCATGAATCATCCTACTAATGTTATTAACGCGTAAAAATGGATGGATGTTTGTTACTATTTCACGCTTAAACTACTGAACGGATTTAGATGAAACTTTACAGAAAAGTTTATTCATCAGAATAACATATAGGTTATAATTTATTAAAAAATAAAATGTAAAGCTGCGTGGTGAAACTAGTGTTGTAATAATTGACGTAATACGATAATATAATATTGTTTTCGAAAGTTAATAACAACTAGAAACAAGCATACTATTCGATAATTATATATATTCGTGGTAGAGGTTTCGCAATGCATCTGTAATATTAATAGTATTCACGATGCCACTAAGGTGGGATTGTGGATTTAATACAATAGCTTACAATCCACTGATATCGTATGTACATAGAGTATTAAGCCTGTAATTTGTCACTGATCCACTGAATAGTAAGAAAGATAACTGATAGAAGAAGGCGTTATATGTGGAAATCCATACTTAAATCCTAATATAATTATTAAGTTTGCAACTAACGTACTAAGTCACGACAAGACAGGAAAGACAGTGCACTATGAATGAATTGGATTTACCGAAAGTCGAAGACGTCAAATACATCCAGCTCAATACAAAAACACACACCACTAGACTGTTTTACTGCACTCTACGACCTTCGTGAAGTGTAGTCGAATTCCCCTGATGATGCTTCGGTTTCAAAGCGAAACGTATGTTAAGTTTTTAGTAGTGTCTGTATTGTTAGTGCCAATAAAACAGTTTTTAAAGATGTTCTCAATTGGAATATTTTATTTTTTTGGATTTTTGTATGTTTTTGTAATTTTGATGTTTTTATTTTAGGCCGGTTATATTTCAGAGGTGTATATGGATTTGATCAGTACCCAAAAATGTAATGCAAATAAAGTATGTTTTTGCAATTTTACTGCGTTTAAATTATCGAAAAATATTAGCTACAAATCATCTACGATTATTTTGACGTTGAAACCCATTACAATTTAGTGACACATCAATAAAATTTGCACTGTACGGGACGAGGATTGATTTTACCAGCCGCTAGCTAGTAAAAAAAAACAATCTTCGTTGTCTAAAATAAATAGGTATTATTTTAAAAATTAAGCTTTTATCACAAATTCCAAACAGTCGCAATGTGTAATAGAAAACACGAGCAACATTTTTGCACCATAAATTCAAAATACATATTTCATGTGAAAATTGCATTTGCATGTTAAACTTTTTATACAATTACAAACAATTTTTTACCTAGATGACGTCAACGAGGAAACCAGGCTAAGGCCGAACTAGAATTACGAGCAATCACACACCATAAAAGCACCATTATTCTTGATAAGCAATTTCCCGTGGATTCGTTCATGTATTTGCTCACTTTTGAAAACAGATTATTATAAAAATATCACGTATAAATTAGTATATAAATACCGTTTCTCTGGCAAAATTACACGATTGATACCCAAAGTACGAAGATTATCTCTTACCAAAAGATAGTGAGCAAACAAACTCTCCTGGCTGTAAGACAACCGTCACCTAAGACAATCTTCTTTAGATGTTACTAGTGCATCGCTGAGCGGTTGGGATTTTAGGCCACGTGAGCTTGTCCACTAACTACTCTACTCTATAACCGAATAACGGCAAGCACTGATAGGCGGTAGAAATGGGTCTAGTCCTGTACTCTGTTGTAATCCAGGTAAGCTGCTGCATAATCAGTCATCTAGTAAAAATGCTAACGATAGTGATTTCAATTGAATAACTCTAAAATTAAAAATGGTCTCGATCACGTCAGCTTTTAAATAAAAAATCAACATCGAAATAGGTCCATCCGTTCAAATGTTATGAAGCCACAGACAGGCTCACATACAGATACGTTAAACTTATAACATCTTTCGTTCTCCGTTGGGATTCATTATAAATAATACACATTAACCTTCCATTGAGATTAATTCCATTACACATATTATATAGTAATATAGCGTCGCGGAGCGGACGAGAATTTCCGGTGAATCACTTTAGACATGAAACGTGACGATCTAAAAGTGGGACCGCTTATATCCAAACAATATCATACTGTAAACGGAGTGGTGACATTTTGGAAGCTATATCTTGATATTAAAACGGTAGATCTGCCTTCATATTTTTTTTAACCGCGTAATTGCTGTTTTACTCTCACTGGAACTGCAGTTATGATTCCAATACAGTGGTAATGGTACGGTGATAACAACTTATATGGCGAACGTTATCTCATTTTTGAAGTGAAAACTTCTTTTGCGGCCTTGCGCACTTTTTTTGAAATGGGTAAAAACTTTAAACTCGCGTCAGGACAAGTGACCTGATCGAAAATTCGTAAGACGGCGCATGGCGCTTGGTCGAATGTTTGTGTTGTCATGTTTGTGTACGAAAGCGCAATAGATGAATATTGTATTCTACCACATAAATGATAGTACTTTCGTACTAATAATTTAAGCAATTCGTGCAAATTATTACCTAAACATTTCAAAATATCAAAAATGCACAACGTTAATATTGAAGTTATCACTTCTGCCGGCACTCCCGGAGTGCAACCCGTCGTTTTTTTTTAAAATTCTAATGCTGTACAATAAAGACCCATATAACCCATATAATTCCGTATAGTGTAACAATAAAACTTTAGGTTTTATACGAAAATAATAAAAAATAATTGGCAAATTGAATCGCCTGGGAGGGTTACGAAAAGCTCTTAAAATAGTATTATTTAAATAATACTAATTGTCATCAGAGAAAGACAATGTTGTGACGTATATCATAAATTTCGTTATAAAGACGGACATTTAGCAAGATGAAAATAATACATCTTTATGCGTTCATGGCATTGGGCCCCTGATTGCCGACTGGTAGATTGAGCTACTGATTTAGAATATTGAATTATTTAGTATTGAATTATTTAGAGATAGTCCTGCGACCACTTATTCAGGTAACTTATCTATACTCGTCGCAGGAAACTATTGTTAGCACGTAACATTTTGTATCACTACATAGTATAAAACAAAGTCGCTTCCTGTATCTCTATGTCCCTTTGTGTGCTTAAATCTTTAAAACTACGCAAAGGATTTTGATGCGGTTTTTTAATAGATAAAGTGATTGATATATTTCATAACCGTGCAAAGCCGAGTTGGGCCGCTAGTTAGATATAAGATACTGTCCCATTATTTACAACACAGTAGGTATATTTTACCCAGTTTTACTCTTTTTTAAACAGTCTACACTTCTTACACACTTTTACAGATTTACTGCGCTTTAATGCTTATATACTAGGTTGATTTTGAGGTCTTGTTGTCAGGTGCTGGCGTTGACTACATGAGGTCTCGCGTTCGATTCTCGGGTTGGGTAAATCATAATGTATTTCTTAATTTTTTTAACTAAACAAAGTTAGCCAAGGATTGGATAAGTACCCAGTTTATGCATATCACATTGTGGGACTATGTAGTAACTTTGTCTAATAGACCCTGGTTGAGCTTCCGCTCAACGTTTTCGGGGAAACAGGAGCAAAGATACTTATTTCCAACCAAATCCAAAAAGAGATGGTTATTAATTCGATTGTATCTATTTTAAAATTGATATGTGAGTAGATTTGAGACCGAAACTAAAAATATATTATCTTAGTATTTCCGAAAATATGAAAGTTAATCTAGATAGTTAAATATCGTTGTAACTGGGCTCCCAAAATTTACAACACGAAAACCGGTTGGCAGTCAACCTATGTGGTACATCAAAGGGTCGTATCCTACATCACTTCATATACCAGTGTTATTTAAAAGCTTCGGTCTACACTGTCTGTCTGATGATATTGCCTGAGGGTCGAAAATTGATGTAACATATTGAATTTATTTATTAACCGACTTCAATGTTGTGTGGTATTCAACCTTATAACTAGAAATACTTTTTATAATAATCACCTCTGTGGTCTAGCACTCTGCAACGGACTTGACTTCTAGAGGTTCGGAGGTCGATTCCTGAGTCGGGAAATAAAAAAGTTGAAGTTATATTTTCAATTTTCTAATAGAAATAGCGTTGCCCGGGATTGGATATGTGCCTGGTTGGCGATAGGCTTGCCACCTATCACATTGTGGGACTTAGTCTCTACGGCTAGTTGTGGAGTCTCTGCCTAATTATTCGGGGATGTGGGCGTGAAGATACTTACTCTTAAGATACTTTGTAACGAAAAATGCGTTAAATAGCACCAATTAGGCTAAATTGCTCACTAAATACTCACACAAACTAAATCCAATTTTACATATTTTTTAATTAAATAATTTGTTTTGCTTATTCTCTATTCAATTACTGTGGAATTGCGTATTATCTTATGCGAGCTGTAGTAAATCTGAAATTGTTTGAGTCAATCAAGAATTAGATAAATCCATTTTCTTGGAATCAGGCACCAATCACATTGTTTTTATTTTGAGAAAACGGCGAACAATCTCACTGGTCGCCTGGTGGTAAGAGACAGCCGTAGCCTATAGACACCATAGTCACGAAACAGTTGCCGAGATGTAAGGCCAAATATTGTTCAAGTCTATCCTACCTTCCAGGCCGAAACATTATGATGAGTCATTATGATGGCAGGAATAGGTAAGGCGGTGGATACCCGTCGGGCAACTACACAACACTCTTCTACCAGGGAAAGAAACAAACTGTAAAACAAACTTGATATTTGAAATCAAACAGCATTTAACCAATCACATTTGTTTATTTAAGCACGCAAAAAAAACAAATGTGTTTTTCCCAATATACACTTAACATTTCAACATAGTCTAGGACAACATATAGAAGTGCCGATTTCGTGCTCCTTTGAAAAATAAGATTTTTTCGAAGAGTAAGATGCGAAAGTCAGATTGCTGTACTAAGTTTATCGGTTTTGCATTGACTGCTCGAATTAACAGCGCTTGCCTATTCCTGTCGCCATAACGTCAGTGCTTGCCATTATTTTGTTTCGGTCGTTAAAATTGTAATGTAAATTTACTGACTATTTTAACTACTTTTATGAAATGTTAAGAGGTAAAGTTGGGAACTACAAAATAACATGCCTAAAATTTATTAAATTAATCGTCAAACAAAAGACAGGCTCAAAAATGAATTCTGTAATTACCTTGTATACTTGTACTACTTGTCTCATCACATATTTTGACTTATTACACAATTCGGGACAATTTTTTAAAGAATTTGGTAGTTTTTTTATTTTATTAATAGAATCCAAAACAGAGGAAATCGTCAATTTGATTATTTATTTGTGTTTGTTACGCGATAACTCGGCTAACCGATTTCGATGATTCTTTTTTAAACAGATATCATGACCCGACAAGTGATTTTTGAATTATAGCTAATAATGCATAAATTTTTATCGTCATTCATGAGGTCGTCAACATAAACCAATATGACGTATGCATTGTTATGTATAACTCAAAAGTACTAGTAGGATTTTGACAAAATTTAAGTAGGACCTTCTCGAATTCATCTTTCGCGTCGTGGTTCCTAATAAAATAGATGATGTCGGTTCTTCTGTCGGCACTTCACTGCGCTTAATTGTTATTCTTAGAAATATTTTATCCCTAGATTCAACCCACCTTTGCGTATTTCCAAAGCTACTACTAAATATAGACAAAACTCATACCTAATAAGAGCGAGCAGGTCTTTCAATCGTTTATGTAAAAATCTAGATATAGATCCATTTATAATCAATGTTTCTGAAGCAAGGCAATGCTATAGCAACAATTACTTTTTGCAGTGATCTATTAATTTGAATTGTTTTTATAATTATTCTTACTCTGTTTTTTTTTTCATTTTAAGTTGTCTGTTTAACATTATTTGTTTTCTATTTATATATTAATGTTTAATATGTGTCTATAAGTGAGGACCTGTAATTGGCTTACTGTTTTTTTTTCTGTTACCATTTTCATTGTATAAGTTGCTGTTGGTCTTCCATGTGAAATAAATAAATAAATATTTGCTTTCAAGAGCAACATTTCTTAGAGCTGAAAACAAAGATAGATTTCACTACGATAACGAAAATAAATAGAGTATTAAATCATTGGGAAAATCTGAAGTTAAATCTAATAATTAATGTAAAGACAGTGAAATTGCTTCAAAACTGCATATCAATACATATTACACAAATTAATATCAACATCAATCAAGTCATTATTCAGGTTTATTGCCTTGTCAAAAACCAGAAGACCTGGGATACACACATAGAGTCGTTTTCCCTCCGTTTCTAAGTTTAAGACATAAAGAAATGAATGGTAATCTCATCTACCAACACTTCTATGGGCGCAGTGATCGAATTTCGCTAAATTTACTTCAGCACCCGTTAAAGAATTTCTGAACATTTCACTATAAGGGGTAAAAATTATGAAAAGAAGTGATAAAATCTAGTGAGGAAGTTACAGAAATAGAGACGTCAATTATCTTTTAATCATTCATGAATCATTTTGTATACAATATTGTGACTTAATTAAATATTAAGTTAGTTGACTTAGTTGTCAATTCTTTGTTAATTTATTTTTATCATTATAGATAAATATGCACCACCTAACCATGAAAATATTTGCTCATGTTTAGTTAAACACCGTTTAAAATTGACATCGAACCAATAACATAGCACACGCGCAAGACGTATCAGAATGTCATTCGTTGAGAATCAAATTTTAGACGCTGTTTAGCAAAACGCTTGCTCCACAAACGTTTACATTTTTGTAGTAAAACAGCTACCATCTTATTAATAAACACGAAGTAAAGTACTCCAAGGCCTAACCTGGTATTCTATTCTTTACCACGTTTATTAATAATACAGTTAATATTTAACTTAAACAATTTTAATTTCTTAAAAATTATGCGGATGGTTTGCTACATTAAAATTAAAATAATTATTTTTGTTAAAAAAATTGTACTAAATATAAGAAAACCATTAGTAATTTTGTAAAATCAAATTGAAATAAATGTGACCACGAGTTTTAATTATAATTAACTAACGATAAATCTATACATATGTTGTTACACTATTTATAACTCAAGAACGGCTGTGAAGAAGAAGAAGAAAAGGTCGACGAAAAAATTTAGAATCAGGAGACGGACATAGGTTATGTTTTAACTCGTTCGAATGCGCAGAAACTAGGAAAAGCAAGATTTATTTTTTCACATACAAACTTAAAAGGTGGAAAGAAGTTCGCCGGAACAGCTAGCAATTATTAATTAATTATTATCTGAATGTCTTTGTCAAAACCTGTTAACTAGATCGAGAATCTCGTTAGTCTCGTGCAGAGATTTAGGTCTATATTGTGCATCCTAGCGCAGCAGAACTGTTCCTGTGCCCAGTGCGCCTGCCACTTGTGTCTGACATGTGACAGATGAACAATTTCACTCTAGACCAATCTCTGCATCCGTCCGATTTTATGACGGAAATTACGTGGATACGATTGATTTCTGGGTCATTGTTGACAGTTTTCTATCTTTTTTTGTTATTACAAAGAGAGGGTATTTATTTACTTGTAATTGAGATACTTGGTAGCCTCTCCGAATGCGAAAATCTTTTACTCTAAAAAACAACTACGCTGAAAACAAATTTAATACAAGATGTGCCTGCGACAAAAAAGTCTAAAATAAAAGTAGCCTTTTATATCAGCTTCCTACCAATAAAACCCCGTCAAGATGTGCCTAGCCGTGCTAGAAATTAGCCGGGATAAATAGACAGATAAACAGACAAAAACGGTAAAAAAATATATTGATATTGGTACCGTATATACATATATTCATATATACATATAGAATAAGGATATTATAAACAAACACCAATAACTTTATTTATTTCTACATACTAGTCGATCAATTATTTTAAATCTTAAGTAAATATTCCTTACATGGCCTAGGTATGTTAATAAAGAAACTGCAAGTCTTGATATGTAAAAATCAATTGTTGTTCGTTATTCTCGCTAAAACTCGAGAACAGCTGGACCGCTTTAACTAATTTTAGTTTTGGATTAACGTTAAAAGAAGTTTTAACGATAAGAAAAAAGAAAAAAGTTTTTCCATACAACAAAAACGGGTGGAACGGAAGTTCTCCGGGACAGCTAGTCTACAATAAAATTAATTATTTTGTAATCAATTAACCACTCTTCGCCCAGACATCCGAAACATCAGACTTATCACATGTGTTGGGGTCTTGTGTTCCTAAGCTTGTCTTGTCGAGTGTGCTCTTTTCTTTCTCCCAGGTTCTTCATAAGTTATATATGATTAGCAGTAGCACTATTAGTAACCAAGTCTACAGGTTCGTTATGCATGTATAAACATGTTTCAAAGCCATTTTACTAAATTTATGAAACTAAGCATATTTGCTCTCTATCCCACCGAAACCTCCTTTGCCTGCCGCCATAACTTCAGCGCTTGCCGTTGACATGTTCACGTTCGAAAAATAAGGTAGCCGGTAAATTTACTTTTGCTCGAAGCCTAACATCCCGAACTCAGGTTGCTAACACATCATTATCAGGAAATCCGTCTGCTTGTTTTTCTTCCAATGTTATTAAAATAAACTTAGTTTATTTATAAAGGTTTTACAATAATACACATCATAAAAATATGTAAACCAAATACAAATGTAATACATTAAACAGCAGCAGTTCGCATTAATACCACTGCATATTCCTGCCATCATAACGTCAGTGCTTACTTATTGTGTTCCATACTGGAGTGAAGGGTAGTGCACACGGAGCCAGAGAACTCAACCACGAAGTAGGCAACAATTATTTATCCATTTATTAAAGCCGTCTGCTAGGTATATTTTATTGTGAACGAACAATATTATTAGCATTTAGTTTTTATTCGCTAAAAGCAAGGTTAGAAGGTTAAAGACACAAAAAGTTTTGTTTGACCGAATGTATACGAGAGAACAGATTGTAGCTATCTCTTTTGTTTGACATTTGTGTTTATCTTTGTTCTGGTCCTTTACCAACAGCTGTTGAGATTGGCGCGTATGTTGAACTTTGAGTCACCATCGTAAAATGGAAGAATATTGTGTTTTATCGCAAAAATACCGACAGAATTAACAGATGTTACATATACCAGATAGATATAGCAATTTAGGCTGCGGCAAGTCACTCGTGTGTCGTCGTTTGTACGGTACGGTCGGTTTCCTGAGGATGCCTCGGTGTCGAGGCGAAACATACGTCGAGTGTGATTTGGTGTTTTCTGTGGTGAGTTCTTCGACAAAGTTGGCGAAGGACGTGACAAGTGGTTTTGTTTCCCGTGTTCGGACTCTATTTGTGATCTAGTCGCGGAGGTAGGCGGTGGGAACTTTAGGTAGGGTTGTCACATGCAAAAGACATGTCTATTTAAATTGTTTCCCGAGCTCTTCCGTAATTTGTGTTCTGGTCGCGGTGGTGGGCGATGTTGGTTAGGCTTGTCACATTCTTTGTCATTTAGAGGACTATTTGCCATAACAGTTATTTTGCTTACGCAAAATCAGCAAAATAAAGGCTTATTTTACATCTGTTATAATTTTCCATAAAGTAACGCCTGATTTAATAACATACCGCCAAAATTACCACCCTGCTCTCGAAGCTTGAAACTTCAACATTTTTCTGAAATGGAAATACCTAATTCAGATTTCCTAGTGTTGGGGAGCTAGACAAGCAGTAGCTTGACATTTTTTGACCTGTGTGGCCAGTAGTTAGACTTGATTGCGTCAGGTCCCGGGTAATCCTGGGTCGGGCAGTAAAAAGTAAATTGGGTTTTTCCAATTTTCTAATAAAAAAAAACGTTGCGCGGGATTGGATATATGCCCGGTTGTCGATAGGCTTGCCACCTATCAAATTGTGAGACTTAGTGTCTTCGTGAATTTCGCAGCGATTTACCTGGATTGATCCACCGCCATAACTATTCCTGCCACCATAACGTCAGTTGACTTGGTCCCGTTCGGAGGATAGGTTACCTAGTCGGTAAACTTACTTTTGTGAAGGCCTAACATCCCGGCCCAAGATTGGCAACGCACCATTACCGTCTTTGGTGTCTCTAGGCGTCTGCTTGTTTACCTTCCAATATCATAAAATAAAAACAACGAGGTTAATGTTTTAAGGGTCATGTATGTTCTTTAATATGTCATTTATGTGAATTTTTTTATTGCACCTTTTTTTATGATTATGGGGTATACTTGTAGCTTAATGTTATTAGATACATTACCCCTAGTGATACTAACTAGAACTTTTTAAATAAATCAAACTGACAACATTTGTTTCATTATGTAATTTTAACTCAAATTGAATAATTAAGCACAGTAAAACTGCAAACCTGAACCCCAACTAATTCATGTTACAATTTGATGATATTTTTTTCGAAATGGGATTGTTTCGTAAAAAGAAGAGACGTAAGAAACAAAAAAAATTGAACATCCTACTTGTAGTTATACTTATCAATGCTCATTTTTATGTTGTCGACCTGTAACTGATAAACCACTAGTCAGATCATGGTAAAATGAATATGGGAACACCTCGGAACCATGACCTATCTTTTTAAAAAGAGAACCACCTATATCGACTGATTTGGCCTATCGCTTAAAAAATATACAAAAAAAAATAAAAAATACAGTCAAATTCATAACAATCGATTTCTTAAAGTCGGCTAAAAATGGGGTGTGGTTGTGTAGTAGATGCAGTTGTATGTTGTCCGTTTACTTCGTATTATTTTGAACATGTACAAGCCGTAATGTCGTGTAGTAACAGCACATTTATGTCGTGACAGAAGGCAATCTTCGTAACAATTTTGCAACGAAGGAATAAAGAATTTTATGAGAAGCTCTATTTATTCACTCATGTACCCTAAATACAGTTTGTGTAAATTATGAGCAATAATCATAATCATGATCGCTATTGTAATAATTTTGGAAGGTTTGAATTGGTTTGAATTTAGTTTGAATGTAATTTTAGTAAGTTTCACTACTAAAATTAAAATAATTAGTAAGTTTCATTACTAAAATTAAAATAAAATAATGCAACCTACCAGTAGGGTTACCATTGAATCTCGATATCATGCAAATTAGAAATTGGAACCGAATAAGCCATTTTAGATACTTTAGAACACAGTACTAGCG
>NJDC01002394.1:93144-113847 GCA_002245475.1 Calephelis virginiensis
ATTACTTTAAAAACCTAATTGTGCTGGTGCTAATTTACTTGGATTACTCTGGCTCGTTTGAGTCAGATGAATTAGTCATGCACATACAAATTATAATTTCTTTTCTCAAAGTAAAGCAAATACGTTAAAACTTCGTTATTAATTAACAAACGTAGTAGTAAATATAAATATAGAACCCCTAAAATAAAATACCTCTCCTACGACGGTAACCACACTGCTTTCTATTCCAAGCACCTCAAATGAACAGAAAAGTTTAAAAGTTAAAACAAAAAACACTAATTCTGAAACCTGCATTAGACGAATGCGATATCAAAATGAAAAAGAGATCAAAAAGCTTAAAAATTTGATATTTGATTTAAAGAGAGAAAATGACCGGTAATAAAGAAATAAATAAAAAATCAAACCTTGCAAAGAAAGAGGTAGAACTATTTTTTGAAGAAGATGATAACAGTCGGATATGTGCGGGAAAAAAGAATTTGTGACAAGAAATAAGTTACGTAAGCAAAAGAGATACCTAAATGATACTTTAATAAATCTACACAAAAAATATTTAAAAACTGGGCAATCTTAATATATATAAATCTCGTGTCACAATGTTTGTCCTCAATGGAATCCTAAACCACTTAACCGATTTTAATCAAATTTACACACCGTGTGCAGTTTGGTCTAACTCGAAAGATAGGAGGCGAGCGAAGCCGCGGGTAACAGCTAGTTTATTATAAGTTATGCGACTTTTTGCAGCATGAGACCTCTTTGGGTACTTATTCCTGACAACAAGAGTAGAGAAACATGTTCTTGTAGGCTGCATGTAAACATTGACTTTTTCATTGAAGGGCTTCGTCAAAACAAAATATTAATGGTCAACTCTCATAAGGGTTTATTATCTTCTTTATGCTGCGACGTTATAAATGTAGAATGCTTACATAGAATTTGCACAAAATGCGTAAACAGAGTTGTACCTTATTTAGAATTTAATAATTCTCAATACATATTCTCATGTTGGCAGTGGGTAACCAAACAGCAACACATAGATAGTAGCGGAAAGAAAATTAGAGTGACCGAGAAAGTTAAAATAACTAAATATCCTTTGGAAATTATTCAAGAGGTTGAGAATATAAAACAATTAAAAATTTAAAAAATAATATGAAGCAAGGAGAATTATACACGTAGACTTTAGTGAGAACTATTATGTTGAATGTTATCAAGAGGTTCAATCTTACCATTTTGGAAGCAGTCGAAAACAAATTACACTGCATATTTCAGACATTTATTTTCTCGATAAAAATTCTACTCTAAAACATCAGTCTTTTTGTACCGTAAGTGATTGCTCAAGGCATGACGTTTCTGCTGTTTGGACCCATTTAGTACCAATCCTAGAATATATTGGTGAAAATTATTCATTTACTCAATCTCTTCATTTTGTATCCGATTCACCCTCTAGTCAGTATAGAAATAAAAAAATATTTCATGTTATAGGAGCTTTACATAGATATTTGAGAAGCGTTCAAATGATTACATGGAATTTTAGTGAATCAGGGCATGGTAAAGGTGCTCCTGATGGTGTTGGAGCTACCCTAAAACGTTCAGCGGATCAAGCTGCGTCTCGTGGTTCAGATATAAGTAATATGGATGATTTTTTGAATGTTATTTCTCTAAGCGTTAAGAATATAGTAATTCGAACTGTATCAGATTATGACGTATATGAAAAGAATTTACTATTCCAGGGATGTATGAAAGTACACCAAATAGTATGGTATCTCGAGACGAATTCAATGGCAGTTCGCAAATTAAGCTGTTTTGATGGTTCTTGTTCTTGTACCCACTAAATGTTCCCATAATAAACACCTAGGATTTTATAATTTACCATTTGAATATTATGATCAAAATATTACTGTTAATCCTTTGATTGATTCAACTCAAGAGATTGAAATGCTAAAGCTATGGATATCGCAACCATTGAAGACTTCACAGAATTCGAAAAAACCTATAATAATATCTAATATTTTGATAAAACCAGCTGACTTAAGTAAGGAAAAAAGTAATGCGCTAAATTTAAATAAAAAAATAAACAAGGAGATTAAAAATTATATTCTTTTACCATCAAAGTCTCTGCATTATAAAATAACAGAAACAGGATATCTAAGTGATGCGAATTCTAGTGAATATAATATTTTTTTATTTTTATAAAATTATTTCGAAATCAATATTTTCATTTTTATGTTTCATTCTTTGATGTTAAAAT
Source organism: Calephelis virginiensis (assembly GCA_002245475.1). NCBI lineage: Eukaryota > Metazoa > Arthropoda > Insecta > Lepidoptera > Riodinidae > Calephelis > Calephelis virginiensis. The sequence goes on from NJDC01002394.1 coordinate 95,387, forward strand.
ATCCACTGTCAAACAGAATCATTTACCTTGTTAGGTAATTTAACGTCTAACTTTTGTTGAAAAATAATGAATCATTGTTTTATGTTAATTGTTACAAGTACCTTACTTGTTTAAGAAGCCATTTTTTATTATTTGGTTAATGTGCCATATTTTATGATAAAGTTATTCACCAAAGAAACATACATTTTGTTTTATTATGTAGTTTATTACGTTGATTTTATGATTGTTAATTACTTTTTTGCTTATTAATAAATATATGATCAGAATATTTTTCTCATTTATCAGTCAGAACTAATTTTTGTGGAGCTAAAATCTAATTAATCTGCAAGCTATATAATTTTTCTGGCCTTTAAAATACTTAAACCACTATAACTTTTAAACCTTACAATAAATTTTTACGCCTTTCATAAATTTGAATTTAGTAGATTTTAATTGACCTGAGGAGTCGGCAAAATCTTAAATATTGGGAAAATAAAAATGAGCCAGATAAATTATGTGAAATCGTCCTGATATTGAGAAACACCAAAACAATAAAAAACCCGTAGGTAACTAATTTACAAATATATGAGTACTTCTTGTATTAAATTAGCGGCAAAATAATAAAACAAACAGTAAACCAATTTAGTAGGTATGTGAGCAACACTATCAAAATTAGTCTAGCCGTGGCGAATATCTCTAGCAGATCGACAAAGCGGTAAATATATACAAGTATAGTATAAACAAGAAATGAAAATTTGTCTTAGTAGATAGGGTGTTAAATACGTTTTCATATGTAAACACAATAATATATATTGTACGATGTGAATCTACAACATTAGAATATAACGTGAAATACAAATACCAAAATACGATTACAATAACAATTTTAGTTGTAATTTTGCGATAAATTTCTTAAGCAGATAAATAAAGCGGGTAGAAATATAGGTATTTGTACAGCAGCAATTATTATGATGTATTAGTAATGCCAAATAAACTAATAAACTAATTTTTAATTTGTTTACACCTGTAGTTTGTTCCGATTATATATAGGTACATTCTCGTAATGTGTACTCGTTTATTTTCTTTTCTTTTATAGGTAGTAATTAAAATAGCGAATTGATTAGTTTGCTTAAGTTTCGTAAACATTATATTTTGACACACTTAATTAAATAAGGCCAAACATCTATCTTATGATACCCTTACGTGGAATCTGTTGTCTTACATTTATGCGTGTATTATGTATATTTGGTATAAAGCCTTCTTTAAATTATACCTGCTTAACATACTATATTTAAAAATAAGTCTAAAATTAAAGTTTTATGCTGTATTTTTAGCTTAATTCTTTTTTTATGGTTTGAAAATGTTAATTTTATTCTTACTTTTTGTATTTTGAAGTTAAATTAACTATATGTTGGTATTATTTTAATTAATAGGTGGATACCAGGGAGCTCAGGAAATACGTATTTTTTTTAGTATTATTTTATTTTACAGGTTATTTATTTATTTAATTATTATTTTATTTCATTACCCTATACTTATTATTTTTATATTATATAAATTATATAATAAGTATAGGGTAGGGTATTTAACATATTCATAATAAATAAAAACATTATACTATATCATGAGCAGTAATACTGAAAGTGACGACTTTGTGAGCTGTTCATCTGATAGTGATGACGACAACACATATTATACTTCTGTGAATGATTGCCTTAATTTAAAATTTTCAGTCTCAGAAGAGGTTTGTTGTCCACATCAATGCTCAGAGCATTCCTGCGCATTTCCCGATCTACTTACGTCCTTTTAATCGAAAACTATTCATATGCCATCTTGATTTCTGAGACTTGGTTAAAACCATGTCTACCATCAGCAGTTTACTCCTTGCCAGGCTTTAATCTACTTCGTAATGACCGGATTGGGAAAGGAGGAGGAGGAGTTGCAATCTATCTCCGGTCCAATATTCCATATAATGTAGTCAGTATTTCCGCTCAGCCTCCTCCCCCAGATGCCGCTGAACATCTCTTATTGGAAGCCACCTTACATAACTCAAAAATATTGCTAGGAGCATTTTATAGCCCTTCTCCTACCAAGGACTATTTCAACTCTTTAGAAATGTTGTTAGAGCATTTTTCTCCTCTATATAGATATACTATAATAATGGGAGATTTTAATACTAGTCTTATAAGGGGTGATCACCGTTCCAGACGTTTAAAATCTTTAATTGAATCCAGCAATCTTAAAATTTTACCATCCAGAGCTACTCACTTTCTTCCTGGTTGCACGCCTTCACTTCTAGATTTAACTATAGTCTCTTCTTCAGATTTCTCCAGATTTTTTGGCAAAATCAGGCTAAAGTTATTCAAAATAAATCAATAAGGCACGTCAAGATCTTAGGTAAAGCATCAGTATCCTTAAACAAGCTGTGAGAGTGAGATTTGATGACATCGAGAAAACTCACATATTATTACACTAATTTATTCATGAATACTTTACTTATGTACTTTAACTGGATAAAATTATACAAAATACCACGGATATTGGATAATATTACTGAAAATGTACACGAAATTTAATAAGAAAAATCTGTTTTTGTCGATCTCAGTCTCCTATGGCAACCTGTAAGTATCTACATATTTAAAAGAAATTTGACCACTCCATTTATAGAATCAAGTGGATGAGAAATAGGTTTATGCTTCGTTAAATACGATTCAGGTATTTTTTTCAAATATGCCTCGATATTCTTTTGTTGCTTTCATATACTATTTTCGTATCATATTCCTTTCACTAATTCTAAAATATACTCGACAAATCCCAACAAAAATGTAGTTTAAACTAGCTGTCCCGGGTAACGACATACTGCCCGTCTCGTGCCACATGATTTTTGTATCCTACTATGTCAAATGTTTAAATGGTAAAAAAAAAATAATACCGTACAGTCATTTTACTCATAAGAAGAATCTAATAAATTAAACATCATTTAAATCGGTCCAGCAGTTGTAAATGTAAGAAACGGGACTTTTTAGACATAATACTAACTGTACCGCGATATCGTCAGCTTAGAAAAGTTATTTGAGGCAGATTTGGTTAACTTTAATATGATTTTCTGTAAGGTTAAATTTTGAAAATAAAATAGTCTATGTTTGAACTTGAACCTGTAACCATAGGTATATCAAAATCGGTGATCGTTAACCGGTGAAGGTCAGAATAGACAGACAGAAGGCTAATACTGTGTGAGAAATTCCGTTCGCATATTGTGTTAGTTAGAGATTCTATATAAGTAAGACGCCCCTATTTTACGGCCAATATTGAGAATGTATCTAAGATAAAGATAACACTATTTTCGATCAGTTACTAGGCAACCACTGCTGTTTTTTAATCTTATATATAAAATTCTCTTGTCACAATGTTCGTTTCACTGATTCTCTTGAAATTTTGTGAGCATATTGAGTAGGTCTGAGAATCAGCCTATATCTTCTTACCACTAAGTGATAAGGGCCACTCATCCCAATTTTGTTTTACTAAAAATGACATTAAAATATAGCAGAACAACGTCTAGGTTCAGCTAGTAATTAATAAAAATGTCTCAGCAACAAAACTATAGCAGACCTATTTGTAGATAGGTTATTAATAATGACCATAAGATCAATAAATTTGACAGTTAACAAGATATTTTTAACACACATGTTCCGAATATAAAAAGTCGTTTGATTTTCATTAGATACGAGTCGTTTTGGTTAAGGATGGTAGTATTTTGTAGAAAAAGTATGATTGCTAACAACGGTTGCTCATTTTTTCGTTTTAACTCTGAATAGTTTTTTAAAAATATGAGTAACGTTACGTTACTTTTGAGCAAACTACGAAGTTAAACTTACGGATTACGTTTCGTTGATTATAGGAACCGAGCATTAGTTGCAGCAAAATCTTAGGGTCTTAATTATCGGATGTGGCATCTAACATTGTTCTTTTATTCGTTTAATATGTAGCCTTTGTCATTCGGAACAAATTAATATATATATTTAAATCAATTGCTGTTCGTTAGTCTCGCTAAAGCTCGAGAACGCTTAACCAATTTAGCTAATTTTGGTTTTAAATTAATGTCTTTTGAAGCCGTTGAAAAGTATAAGTATCGTAATCGCTGCAATACGCTATGTAGAGATGCACAAAGACGTCATATTCATAAATCGGTCGAGAACAATGACTCTAAAAGAGTTTGGAAATTTCTTAGAGGCTTGGGATTGGGGAAAAACAAGCATCAGCATTCGTCGATTGAGCAACTCGATCTCGAGCTTCTCAATCAACACTTATCTTCGTCTGCAGTAATTGATCCCCGCAATAAAGTTGATACTCTTTGCTATCTCTCCTCTATCCCTACACCTAATGTACAACCATTCAAATTTTAGTCCAGTAACTGATATTGGTGTAAAAAAGGCTATTTTAGCCAATGCCGTCGGTAGTGACTGCATTAGCCGTTGCATGATAGTCCCCATTGTTGACTAAATACTCCAAATCTTAACCCATATTTTGAATCATTCTCTGTCATCTTCCACCTTACCAGATATTTGGAAGAATGCGTGTGTTATTCCTTTACCTAAAAAATCTAATCCTGTTACCTTTACCGATTATCGTCCTATCTTAATTTTACCATTTTCATCTAAAGTACTGGAAAAACTTGTATGTCATCAATTGAATTCTCATTTAAACACCTATTGTTATCGCTGTATTTGCTTTTTTTCCCTATTAATATTATCCTTCCGAAATCCTTACGTTCGATTGCAAAAGAAGAAATGAACGCCCGGAAGGATTGAGGGGCGGGGTACGGATGTGGGGGCCGCTGTTTTTAATTCACTTGTGTTTTGGATATCCGCGCGCGCACGCAAGTCGCGACCTTAAACAATGAAATTTAAATTAAATCAATCCGCCTCGTGTGCTAGTGCAAATTTTGAAGAAAGCAGTAAGAAGAAAGACAGGTCAGTCGAATTCACTTATTACCGCCTTATTCCTTCACCTGTTGAAGTATGGTCCACCGCAGGTCTGTCTGATACAGACCTTTATTTTCTTCATTCGCATACCGCTGTTCAATGGTGCATTTCCTTTACGTACCACATTTGTGGTCTTTCGAGACGGATTTTCTTTATGCATCACCTATAATTTGCTTAATCCTTTTCAATCTGGTTTCCGCCTCGGTCACGGCACGGCTACTGCTCTTACCAAAATATGTGATGATATTCGCTATGCTATGGATAATACACAGGTCACAATGCTAGCGTTACTTGACTTTAGTAATGCATTTAACTTTGTTGATTTTGAAATTCTCCTAGGTGTATTACGGACTTTAAACATATCTCCTACAGTTGTTGACTGGTTGTGTAGTTACCTTCAAGGACGCCGGCAGCGTGTAAGTACGGACAAAAAACAACCCTCCTGGTGTGCTATCACTGTAGGCGTGCCTCAAGGTGGTGTGCTTTCTCCTGTTTTGTTTGCTTTATTTATTAATTTTCTTTGTAACAGAATCAGGTCCCGTTACTACATGTATGCAGATGATCTACAAATATACACATGATCTTCCCTTGATAACTTGCCTATGTCCACAAACGAAATCAACCAAGACTTAGCTAATATATCTGAGTGGGCTTCAAGTTTTGGTTTGCAATTGAATCCACATAAATCTCAAGTTATGATTGTTGGTAGTTCTTCATTAATCTCAAGAATTGTGTGAGCAAATATTCCGAGTGTTAAACTCAATGGAGTAATTATTCCTTTTTCTAAATCAGTTCAGAATTTGAGTGTCTGTATGGATGAAACCCTTTCATGGACTTCCCAAATTAATGAAGTGAGTCGCAAATTGTTTGCTACTGTGAGCTCGTTAAGGAGGTTACGTAATTTCTTACCTATTTCCACTAACATTGCTTTGTGTCAAACTCTTTTACTACCGTTAATTGATTATGCTGATGTATGTTAAATAATTGTTTTAAATGATTGCCTGCTTAAAAAACTTGAGCGTCTTCAAAATTTCGGCTTAAGGTTCATTTTTGGTTTAAGAAAATATGACCACGTCTCTGAATTTCGTTCAAGACTCAAGTGGCTACTTATTTGTCTGCGCAGGAATGTTCATGTGCTTCGCCTGCTTTATTGTATTTTATTTAGTTCAGTGGCCCCTGTTTATCTCAAAGAAAGTTTTAATTTCCTTTGATCTCATAACCTAAATCTTCGTTCAGGGGATAATTTAACTTTATTTATTGCTTGTTTGCCTTCCAATATCATAAAAAAAACTATGAAACTACAAAACGTTACGGAGTGCCGCACTATCTAAAGTTAACACTCCTATCTACCGTTGACTGGGGATAGGCACGCCGAAATACCGTTATTGAGACCGCAGTAAAGGACAGTTTAAATTTAACTTATAACCAGGGGTTGCTACCTGCGTTCAAATGTAAGTAGCTTATTGAGACCGGCTGTAAGTCACTAATGTTATATATAGGTGGCAAGCTTATCTCCAACCGGGCACTGAAAATACACGTTTTTCTATTCAGAGGATAGAACCCGGAGTCGGGATCTCAAGAAGTCAAGTCCGATGCCGGACCGCTAAACCACAAAGGTGGTAATATCTATATACCTACCTAGTGTCTATTATTAATCTTTTGACTGTTGATTTTTAACAAATATTAAATATCAATTTAATTTCCTAAGATCATTTCAATGAAACAAATCAACAATATAAAACAAAGTTATTAGGTAGGTACCTATAAATTGTCCCTACTTGCCAGAAGAAGAAAAAAAAATTTACAATGATACTTCGAGTTCGTGTAACACGCGCTGTTTATTCCAATTCAAGATTTTTAATGGCAGACGTTTTATTGACATTAGTAACGGAACCGATCAGACGGGGATCTGGGGGCTGATTATGTAATCTCAGTTGCCAACTAAAATGGAAAAGTGTACATCAAATAGCTGTCAAATGACGTGTTTTATATTTGCTATCTCCAGGACTAACAGAAATATAATAGAGATAGCAAACACAAATGACGTCATTTGATATACACTTTTCCATTTTGAGTTTGCAACTGAGATACATAATAAGTACCCTGGTCCTCAAAAAACAATTGTAGTCAACCTTCCGAAAACTGAACAACTGCTAGTCGATATAAGAATAACTCGCTCATGATCAACAGAATGCATTTATTAGAAATATTACAAAACATAACTAGAACTAGTAAAATGATAAACATGTACATCATACTTTCACCGTCTTCAGAGTCTTTCGAAATCTATAGATGTTTGCCTGTTGGGGATGCGTGCTATACGTACATATTAATTGGTTCATATTAGCTATTGTGAGATGATTAATGCCCGGAGTCACTTAATGTATAATTTATTGGTAATTTGCAGACAACTATTACAAACAAGTTTTGCAGAGTGACTGACTAGAACATAATAATATTTTTCTCTACTTAGTGACCAAAATAGGGAGGTGATTGAATGATGAAATTATTGTGCAATTACATCTCATAGTGACACATATGATACATATTTGGGTAGGCACAACACTCCCCTTCCTTAAAAAAATACAAATACAATAAGCTAAAGTCATACATTGAATATCTTTTTTTAAACTAGCTACTAGTAACATTTAAAACATAATTCTACATTTATATAGGGATTATACATTGGTGGGTTCACACTGCTGGTTCATTTACACGTCTTATTGTTCAGCACTTGCACCCATCACTAGTTCACTTTACCCCTGCACCTCTTGCCGTAATCAGGCTGCTAAGTATGTTGGTACTGCGTGTGGAGAGTCGTGCGCTCTGCGACTGTTACGGATCCCTTGTATCTCTCGTCGCAGGTGTTCAGTGTATTTTTTTGCACAAAATCACCACATTATGTAGCAGAAGGCGATGGTGAGTGCCAGGATGATGATAATTGTCAGTACGTTTAGTTTTTCATGGGTCATCATGTGCCACTGACCCGTGGTCGCTTGATTAGCCTGACCACTTTGTGCTATTATCACTTCTTCCTTACTTTGAGATTTACCCATTTCACCGTAATTAATCAACACTGATAGAACTGATAGACAATAGCACTGATAATAGAACTGTTGATGTGAGTGATGAATCTGTAATGAGTTATAGTTCGATTATTGTAACGAATGCATGAATTGTACTGTAGGCCTTATAAGTCGACCGGCTCGTGTTCTCTTCTGCCCGTTGATGGCAACAGCCTGATTTGCCTCGTGACTGCGTGACTCAGGCTTAGTTTTGCATTCTTTGGACTTATCCGGCTGGGAGTATTGGGTTTCAGACTCACTGACCACTAAGAAGGCTGGTTTCAATTGATCAATTTTAATTATTTTAATGCTGTCTAAAATCTTGATTTTTAAGAACTTATCGCCTCGCTCTAGGACTTGGTATGGACCATGATAAGGTCTCGTCAAAGGTTTTTTGATGTGGTCACACCGAACAAATACGTGACTACATGATGATAAAGCAGAGTGCACGAATGTGTTACCCTGTCTATGTGGTTTCCTAGGAATAGCAGCCAATTTCCGAATAAGTAAACGTAAGTTACGTAAAAATGTTTCGTTTTCGGGAGAATCAAGCGTCGTCGGCTCAAAAAAATCTCCCGGAACCTTTAAGGTTGTACCATAGACCAATTTAAGAGCGGAGATTCTAATATTGTTCCGTAGGCTGGCTCTCAATCCTAATAAAACTTTCAGCAGGTCATCCGCCCAGTTTTTTGTGTTCCCGCGCGTCATTAAAGCGGATTTTAGGGTTCTGTGCCACCTTTCGATTTTTCCGTTGGCCTGGGCGTGGTATGCCGTGGTATGAGTTTTTGATATGCCAAATCTTTTTTCTTAGTCACAAAATAGGTGTGGTAGTTTTCTTGGTTCTAATGTTGAGTGTTTTGCCTCTTCCATGTGCACGGTTCTGAACATTTATTAGCTCTATGGTCAAATCGCGTGTGATAATAGTATAAGTTGTTGTCTGATATAAACTTGCGCCGGTTCATGTTACGGCTGCGAGAGTTCGAGCGGTGACGATTATAATGCCTGTAGTCATTGCGAAATCTTGGCCGGTGTCTTTGTACCTTTTGCAATTCCATGACTTGCAAAATCAGCTGAGCTATTTGTGCTTGTAAAGTGGTAAGGTCGTTCGATGGCATAGTTTGATTAGCAATGTCGGCTACCTGTACAGGGCGCGTGGTTTCGAGTATTTTGTCCGCAACCGCAGCTAAGTTTTCCAGGGCCTTGACTTCGGCAACGGCAAGAACTGCGCGGACTGATGCCGGCAAATGTCCTTGCCACATAATACTAAGGGTCTCGTGGGGAATTTTTCCTCTCGCCAAATCTCGCATGCGTCTTAAAAGTTGAGAGGGTTTCTGATCGCCAAGGTCAATCTCACTTAATATTTTTTTTAAGTTGGCAGTTCTCCGACTCTTCGTATACAGCCTATAATCTTGCTTTCAGTGTCATATTCTTTTCCTTGAGGTTGTTGCAACAAAATATCACTGACCTGCTGTTGCTAACTCGGCTGCCGTGCTGGTGGAGGGTGAAGACTTTTCAGTTGCCATGTGTAAGGATTTTTACAATCACATTAGAAAGCATCTCATAGTGACACATATGATACATATTTGGGTAGGCACAGATGTGAAAGGGTCACGTCGCAAGTCTATAAGATTGTGAGTCTGCACGTCATGTACTTACATACAGACTGCTAGGTCTGCGCTTGAGACCAGTTTCACGAGGCCGCTTCTATACATAGTATAAAGCAAAGTCGCTTTCCGCGTCTTTCTGTATGTATGTATGTATGTATGTACGTTTATATCTTTAAAACTACGCAACGGATTTCGATGTGGTTTTTTTAAATAGGTATAGTGATTCAAGAGAAAGGTTTATATGTATAATACTATGCTTCATATATTAGAGAACCACTGATAATTTCAAGATTTCTAATGCGAAGTCGTAAATAAACATATTTTTTTACGCTTGCATTGCAAACGCTGGCTGAACTCTACGAGATAGATCAAAATAATGTACTAAGTATTGTTTACCTTAAAAAGGTCTATAAAAAAGTTTGCGTTGGTATATGTTTATCTCTTAGGGATAACTTACAATAACCAATTTTTATCCTTTACTTTTTACGAAAAATAATGGCTTATTACGAAGCGATTTAAAGCAATACAGCATTAATCCTTATCTCATTAAGTATCTTAAATAAATTTTACATTTAATATAGAACAATATAGCCCTTTACAGCATGTAAATTAAACGAAAAGTTTCGGAGATATTACAGGTTTAAGCGTAGCAAAGAGCGCTTACTGCATCCATCCATACTGACATCCTGACATCCAAACATACTCACAAACTTTCGCATTTATAATATTAGTAGGATTTTTATTCTTAAATAACCGAAGCGAAGCGAGGGCGGGAAGCTAGTTATAACTAAATCTACATCTGTCATTTTAATTTTTTTGGCATTTTTCTTCACATTTACATTTTCCTCGAACTTAGTAGAGGCGCAGTACTCCAACAAGAAAGTTTTTGCGCCATTGATTCAAAATTCTGGCTCTTGATAAAATACATGTACAAAGTTCAGCTTTCTAGGACTTCAGGAAGTATATTTAAATTTCGTACATTCGTAGAAACACTCATACCCTGATTTATAACTTAGGGGTTTAAAAATCTTAATTTCAGAATTTGTTTGTTGTTTGTGTACTGATTTTAGCTTGCATACCATATTTCAGCTTTCTCGGGCTTCAGGAAGCACCCTGCGAATTTTGATGATCTTAACATTGCTTTTAACATAGCATTTATAGGAAATTGAATTGCCCCTAAAATTTCTACTTATTGTAATGTTATTATACCCTTTGCGTTTACAAGTGTTTTTTGTAAGTTGAATAAACGATTTTGTGATTTTTACATTTTAGTGGCAATTTGTTATTTTATTAAGAAATTATATAGTAATTATATATTAAATTTAAAAGAAATTCCGTTCCTAGTAGTTTCTGTTTTGCTTTACCTACGGGCCGCCACTGTCTTGTAGCTGTGTAAGGCTAGGTTGGATTTGTTGTATGTGTAGTTACAATTCTTCTCTGTGAGCTCTGTGAGTAGCATTATTCTGTGTTTTTAACAGTGATTCTGGTAGGTGTGCTTAATGTAAAAAAAACTTGTGCCTGACAACACCTGTCATCTGTTGGTTACTGCAACAAACTAGGTTCTCACTATTCTTTCCTTTTTTCTCCTTTCTTTCTTTAGGTTTTGGCCTTCACGTTAGTATTTAGCCATTAGTCAAGTAGAAATTTGCATCAAATTTTATATCAATTTCAATTAATTTTAATTAGTCATTAGTCATAAGTCATCAGGAAGTCATGTCAAGTTCTGCCTCACTATTCTTATATTTCATATGTGTCTAAAATGTTGTCCCTAGACAAAGTACGTATTGTGATTACGTTGTGCTAGATGGCGCTAATTGTTTTACTTCAAGTCTTTATCAGCAGATGGACCTATATTTTACAAATCACTATTCCTGCTAAAAAGAGGACATTACCTATATCAAAATTACAGAAATAAAGAATAATTGCTAATCGTTGTCATAAATCAAATCTTCTTTTAACTCATCTAAAACCCTAAAATGAAAATTTGTAATTGTATACTATTCCGATGAAATCATAACTTCACTAACTTTTCTAGGAGATTCCATGACTAGACTCATATAAGTCTAATCGATAACCACTAGTACGCAAATAAATAACAGTAACAACTTATTCTAATTCATTTTTACTAAATAGCATAACACTGAACACAGCTTGAAAACATCTTCCAGTGCAGCAGTGAATAGCTTTGGAGAAATAAAATCTCCCTGTCTCACACCTTTCTGCAACTGGATCGGTTTCGAGCTGTGATCCTGTAATCGGACCGACATAGTGGATTTTTCGTACAAACGCCTCAACACTTCGATGTATCGATAGTCGATACAGCACCGCTGTAATGACTGAAGCACAGCCCATGTCTCAACCGAATCGAAGGCTTTCTCATAATCCACACATGTTGCATCTATACTAGTTCACGTTAGGAACTCAATTCTTGAAATTGTTAATCAGTATATATACCTAGGCCAAACTGTTCAGTTAGGTAAATCCAACTTCAAGAAAGAGGTCGATTGCCGAATCCAACTCGGATGGGCAGCGTTCGGGAAGTTAAAGGGTTCTTGTCCAAATTACCACAAAGCCAAAAGTCGCAAGTCTTCGACCAGTGTATGTTACCGGTGATGACATATGGAACTGAGACTTGGCCGTTAAATGTGGGCCTCTTAACTAAGCTCAGAGTCGTTTAGCGCGAGCTCTAGTGCGACCGTTTGGGGCTTTTGTATACTTTATAGTAAAAGATTTTTTATAAAAGTATTGATCACTTCCCGTCAGGCTTAGACGCTCATCGCGGTTTCGTATATTCCGTGCAGCAGGAAAATTACAGATGATTAGTTGACCTTTAAGGAATAAGTATACTCTTTTCTTGAAGGTTCCTTAGTCCGTTTGAAAATATCGGTTTTGGTAACTAGTTTCACAGAGGTGCTTTGTGAGGTAAAAAATGTCTTTGGAATCTCACGGTAGTTGACCGCTACGCATGTATTTTTTTTTGTAAGAGGCAAAAAACATACACATACATACGGAGACTACCCTAAACATGAGCATACCACTTATGCACTTGTTTGCTATCTTAACACTCAAACTGGATAAGTTGGCATCACAACATACAAAAGGCGATTTAAAAAAATTATCGATAGCTAAGGGCACGTTAAAAATTAGACCTAGCCCATCAACAACTATAAAAAGCGTCGGCAACCCCAAAGATATTGCGAATTTGTTCCAAACTGTTTTGTTGTGAAATCAACTAAAGTCTCATGACCAGGTAGAAGTCACTGGGTTACGATAGTATCATCATCGAGCATTTTCAAAATGCAGGATTACACTTTTCCAGAATGCTTGCAACGCTGTTCAAAGTGTGTCTAAAGTGGTAGTCCTTGACGGTGTGCTGAATGGTCTATTAAAATGCTACTTAAATTTTGATGATCTGTAATTAGTCTTTAGGCTACATCTGTCTACAGAAAGTGCAATCCTTACTTTAAAATGCAAAGTCAAGTACTATACGGATAGGAAAACTCTTCTTTAAGCATGTTTTCTAGACTTATCAAAAGCTTTTAACCTAATGGTAAATGACGTCCTATGTAATAAATTACAACAGGTTGGTTTACATTTCTAAATGATTTAATTTTTTTAGATTTTGGTATGTCAATCAAATCGGTTGTATATAATGGACAGGGGTTTAGGTACTCAAAACAATATGTGGCCTAAAGAAGGGAGGCCTCAGCTCACCAAAACCGTATACTTTTTACTTTTTGTGTCTCTAGACAAATGTCAAACGCTTCCTATCTATTCTATTCTAATAAATATTAACGCCAGTAAGTTGGTAGCCAAATGTACTACGAGATAGCGAAAGCTTATTCTATTCGATCGCTACCAAAATTGTGTATGTTTCCGAATTTCATTCCGTTCATTTCGTTCTCAAACGTTATTTTGAAGTGTAGCGAGCGAGTTTTATAGTGATTAGTGAAAAGTTGAGACAGTTTGTGTTCCACTTTTTAATAATTGGTAAGTAAAACACTAAAATATTATAGTAGTTACAATATCGGTTAAAGTATTAGAAGAGGTTTGTACTTTTAATTCATGTTTTAAAACCAAAAGTTGAACTTGTTGTCACAAAAATATCTACTTTTATATCATTGGATGATGGAGGATAATATTCTTTTTCTTGTTTTAGTGATGGAACCGAGAGTACGGGCTAGCCCAGAGCAATTTTTAATTATTTTAGATTATATCGAAAGGTACCAATACTTACTTACATAAACAGACTGTCACTTCCACACAGCTGTCAGCTGATCAAAATATTCGCCATTTTGTAGCGATAACTTCAAGTGTTAGGCATCCGTCTATTGCTTCTAGTTGAATTCGTTTGTCAAACCGGCCACTTGGCTACGGTTAACCATAAAATGAATGAAGTATTCTGACCTCAGACTAGTAAGAGAACTACACGTTCAGACCGCCATCTGAGGAACATTGGTGTTAAACCGTATGCTAGAATTGAACTCGACATGTAACATTTGTATTTCTTTTTTTAAATGCAAGCATGCTGAAGAAGCTCAGAATTTATCGATACAGCCAAGTTTTAAAATGAAAAAGCAGGCAGGCTATTCCACGTTATTAATAATTTCAATGTGATTTTTAAAATAAAAAAATCAATAATTTTATTCACATTTTATTTATTTAACTAATTATTTACATAACTGTAAATGTAACATGATGTCTAGGACAATGCTGCTGCTACCAAGTTGCTCTGCACACCCGAGTTTTCCGTGACCTGAAAATAATATTGAATTAACAAACGCTCTTTGAGAAAGTCAAAATTGAGACATTGGAGGACTCAGTATCTTCCGTGGAGTTTCACCATCGAATATTGCGTCAAAATTAGAAGATTTAACACAAATCACCTTGTAATTTTGAAGACATTTCTTATCACCTACTACGTTTTGGTACTTACTTTTGCTCGAGGTCTAACATCTCGGCCTCAGGTTGGCAACGCACCATTACCACCTTTGGTATCTCTAGGCGGTGTGAATTTCTTACCATCAGGAAATCCGTCTGCTTGTTTACCTTCCAATGTCATATAAAAAAATATATATAAACATATATAAAAAAAGGCAGTTATAACGGTATTATTACCTAATGCATTCCAAATCTAGCACTTTACAACAAAAGAGCGTAGTTATTGCTTGCGGTCGGTAACGCGTCTGTGGGATCTCTCGTGTTACGACTAACTGAAGGTCTACGAGTAAGTCTAACAATGTAACAGATGGCAAGCCTATCGGCAAACGGGCACATGTTTAGTCCCGGGCAACGTTGCTTTTATTTTTAAAATTGAACACATATACACATAATGATATAGTCGAATCTTACCCCAGACCACTAGACTACAGAGGCGACAGAGTACGAGTGCGAGTTTCAAATACGAACTATGCACAACAATTAAACAAAACTTATACATATCAACTTATCATTTAAGTATCAACAATTTTATTGAAGCAGTAGTGAACGGACAGGACATACGAATGATCAATGTCATGTTTTCTAGAAGTGAAGTAGCCGCCTCATCATCTGAAATCATATTAGTCATTTAACTAATTAATAATAATAATAATTACAATCCACAATCCTCATAATAATAATAAATCTGTTTGCAACATTTGCTAACTCCCACGGGAAGGGAAGAATAGGTATATAGAAATAAAGTTATGTAGGTAATTTAAGAAATTGATTTTTGTTAATGCCCATGCTTACTTTTGTACATGTAATAGTTATACTATCTAGAGTAGTAGTTTTTAAATGTAATTACCTGTTTCTTGTGGTTCAACGGTAGAAGTCTGATGCCCAGAACAAATTTTCAGGTTTTTACCAAACTATTGCACAAGGTTATAAAGCACAATTTTTATGTGGCGGGTAATAAAATACTTAACAAAACGAGAACATTATGCTTTCGTAGATTTAAAGAGGCGAATTAAATCAAGGCATCAATTTTGTCACAGCAAAACGGATTTAAATAATTTGAAAATTTTACAATTTTCATTTTGACTTTTGCGTCAATCAAAATTTAACAAATCTTGACATTTAGATGAACTCTTTGGTTTTTTTATTTGTACTTTTTGGTTTACAGTGACAGCTTACGTCGCGTTGAAAAGTAGCACTGACATCTATACGGTTGAATTTTTTTAAATTTACATTACATTGCGTGATTCTGACGTTTCGTAAAATCGTTTCGACTTCAATAACATTTGGCTACCTATTAAAAACACTATTCGTCGGATCAAATTACATACTTATGTCAATCCGATACATTGACAATTCTATTCTATTCCATTTCAATAGCGTTTGTGCCATTTGTCTAAAGGTCCTGACAGAGGGTCTTAGTATTATGCAAGTTGGTTGTTATGTCAGAAATATGTGCATGAATAGTAACTATTACGTGGATGTTCTGTTACTACTGACTACCACAGTGTCCTCAGAAAATTTTTAGAACTTTATCAAATTTACACAGATGTTCACGGAATCGAGTCACCTTCAATAGAAGCCATTACAAGCTCTAGTTTGACATTTCACCATCAAATCGCTTAGGTTTTATTAAGACAGGCTTGTCTTTTTTCAATAATAATAATTACAATATAAACTAGATTAGAAATATAAATTATAACCTTACTTTAACTTAAATAAAAGGTACAATAAATCACATTACAAATTGTAGAGGGAGATTGAAACCTCTATCCCCAAGTATGTTATCTTCCAAATATTCTGAGACCGTATATAGCCTTTTTGACATAATTTTGCTTTTATACATTTTTTAAACTTATTTAAACGTAGATCTATCTCTAATACCAATGGGCACCTTATTGTAGAAAAATATACAAGTAAGTAAGTCCCGTAAGGGACTTGGCGTGAAGATATGTATAAAGTGCAGCAATGTTCTATAGCAAATTTAGTTGTATAAATATCGTTGGAATCGACATATAACTTATCAACATCTCTTTGTCTCTTTTAATAAACGTTGATAGTATGTACGCTGAAAGAGATAACGAAATTTTTGTCTATGCTCATTTTGGCGTTGATTTAAAGTGACGTCATGACAGTTCTCATGTTTGCCAAGAACCCATATTTAGTGTTCAATTTTTATAGTGATGTACTATTACAAATGTCGATATTTTATTTTACGTTTTTAGAAAATAATATGTGGACAAGATAAGAATGTATATGGTATAGTATGCTAATGAAAATATCAATCATAGTCTAGCTTAGTAAGAATTCTTTCAAGTGCTGACTTAAAAGTAAAGAAAGTTGTTTGAATGTAATCTGATCAAATTTTTTTTGTAATGATAATGAATCTTGTATTAAATATGAAGAGTTAACTTATATTAAGAATAAACATATTTGCACGCCACAATGTAAAAAAACGTGTTCGCGAAAAGTAAACAAATATTCTTTCTTTCGTTTAATTACATTTCCCTACTTAGGTATAAGCCAGTAGAGTAGCGCAAAGAAAGTAAGGTGATAGTTGCGATTTATTTCGGTAGGTAAATAATAATTGTTATATTTGCCTAAACTTAACTATCAATCGTCACTAATAGATCATGTATCGATATCGGTACTCTACTTTTTCTGGACAGCCCTATAATGTCAAAATGGCAGCCATATTTAGTAGCCGACGGCAGGGTTTTTTCGTAGGTATTTCATGTCCATATACTTAGAGGTCAATGCTACATCACGTTACAACCCTCTTCTTTCTTTCTTTAGGTTTTGGCCTTCACATTAGTATTTTGCCATTAGTTAAGTAGAAATTTTCATCAAATTTTACATCAATTTTAATCAATTATAATTAATCATCAGTCATAACTCGTCAGTAAGTCATGTCAGGCTCTTGGGTAAAGCGGTGGCCTCATTACTTAAGCTCATGTAATGAGATTTGGCGGCAACGAGGAAATACACGACATGCTATTTTCTTTATGATTATTTCATTTGTGCACTTTCACTGAATCAAGTTGTACAAAATGCCACCAAAATTAACTAATTTTACCTCACGATCCTGACAAACCTGTCTAGCTTCTTTCACATTCGTTACCCTCTTCATTTTTATTTCTTTATTAATACCTATTTTACATGTGCAAAGTGTGTCAAGTGTCAAAAATAAAATTGCCAAGAGTCTGGCAATTAATTTAAGACGTTAATTAATTTAGGTGGCAGTTAGTTCAATTCTATTGCTGAATAGAATACTACCACAATAGAATGCTGCCACCTAAATTAATTAACGTCTCTTCTTTCCGCTCACTATCTCCGCTTTGTATGTTCGCTTCTGTGGTATAGCGGTCTGGCGTCGGACTTAACTTCTTTATTTCCCAAGCTCGATCCCCTGGTCGAGCAACTTAAAAACTGGAACATGTACTTATTAAATTTTCTAATGAAAATAACGTTGCCAGGATTGAATATATGCCCGGTTGGCGATAAGATTGCCACCTATTATATTATGGGACTTAATGTCAGCTGTTGCTCTGGCTACATCGTCAGTAGAAATGAGTGTGAAAATATTAAGATTTTACTAAGAACCTATTTGAACTCATAATACCTATATACGCAGTTCAATAATTAAGTAAAACTACGGCCCTCTTCTTCTGTGTCATGTCTAGATAAATTTTATTAACTGCCACTGGTAGCACTATAGAAGTGTCAAGTGTCAGTTTTAGTTAAGGTATATACTATGCACAGAACAATTATAGTATTAAGGGTTGGCGGGAACGGTCGGAGGGGGAAGGCGCGCTTTTCGAGGGTTCCCACCAATCTTTAAGCTAAAAATGTGTAATATAATGTAAAAATGTATAATTTGTAAATTAATT